>SJYT01027875.1:389372-409354 GCA_006410635.1 Cephalophus harveyi | reverse complement strand
GAGAAGACTCTTGAGAGTCCCTTGGACTGCAAGGAGATCCAACCAGTCCATTCTGAAGGAGATCAGCCCTGGGATTTCTTTGGAAGGAATGATGCTAAAGCTGAAACTCCAGTACTTTGGCCACCTCATGCAAAGAGTTGACTCATTGGCAAAGACTCTGATGCTGGGAGGGATTGGAGGCAGGAGGAGAAGGGGACAACTGAGGATGAGATGGCTGGATGGCATCACTGACTCGATGGGCATGAATCTGAGTGAACTCCGGGAGTTGGTGATGGACAGGGAGGCCTGGCATGCTGCGATTCATGGGGTCGCAAAGAGTCGGACACGACTGAGCAACTGAACTGAACTGAGTAAGTGTATAGTGGCATTTCATCGTTGTTTTCATTTGCATTTCTCTGATGGTATATGAGGTGGGTCATCTTTTCATATGCTTGCTTGCCATGTGAATATTTTTCCTGGTCAGGTGTCTGAAGGTCTTTGGCTCAAGTTTTAATCGGATTGCTTGTTTTCTTACTGTTTGGAAGTTCTTTGTATATTTTGATCTTTTCCTCTTCAAATTCCGTTTATAATTTTTTCTTGATAGTCTACATGTGTACTGAATAAAAGCAACTGCTGTAGGTAGTTCTTTAATAATGTGGTTGTGAGGTGTGGGGGAGGGGACGTGTCCTACAGTCCTGTAATAAGGTCTCGGCCATTTAACAGGCGTGTTCTTATGGCCAGAGAACTTCACATGTCTTTGTCAGTTTTTTTCCTTCCCCAGTAGGTGGGACAGGAGTTGGGTATTTCCCTTCCCCAGCAGGTGAGGCACTGGTAACTAGTTTATCCTGAAGGCAGCTTTGTTAAGAACAGACGATTCCTTTTTCCCTTTTCCTGCAAAGCAGGATGGGATTTTTCTCTGGCATTTACTGAGGGAAGCTAGCGGTGCTCCGGGGGGTAAACTTCACAGTACTGTGGCCTTCCATCACTCCATGACTGGGTCCCTTGGAGTTTTTAACTCTCAGAGTTGTCAGCACTGAGCCTGCAGCAGCTTGTCCATTAGTCAAGGCTCTCCTTCCTCACACTGGTTCCTGTGGTGGATTCAGCTACTGAGCCTCTGGTAAGCCGTGCCTCCCTGTATTCACCTGTCTGTCTCTGTAATTCGGGGGATAGCAGTTTGCCCTGGGTCCTTCTCTTCCTTAAGGATCCAAGAATGCTTGTTAATTTTTCATTCAGTTTTTATCTGTTGTCAGGACAGAATGACAACTTCCAAGCTTCTTATATGTGAAACCAGAAACCAGAAGTCTTAGTGTACTTTTTAGGTAACGTTAGGTTTGCTAAACCAGTGTCATTAGCCACACTGACCTGGAGTCCACCCAACATCACTAAGGACTCTAAATTCAGCAGGATTGTTCTTTTTTAATTGTCATTAGTGCAAAAAGATAAGCTGAGGCATATTAAAACATTTATGAATTTATTTAAACAAAAATTGATGTCAATCCAGCAGCATCCAGTCTAGCAGATAGAAAGGAGCTCTGAGGACCTGTACAAAAGAAATAACTTTTATAAGCATAAGGTAGCAGGAACAAGGAAGTTGTACTAGGCAAAAAGCAGATTGGTTATTGGACAGTTACTTTTCTTTAGAAGATGGCAGGAGTTTTGTTTTGTTTTGATCTAAATGAAACACTGCTGCTGCTGCTGCTGCTGCTAAGTCGCTTCAGTTGTGTCCGACTCTGTGCGACCCCATAGACGGAAGCCCACCAGGCTCCCCCGTCCCTGGGATTCTCCAGGCAAGAACACTGGAGTGGGTTGCCATTTCCTTCTCCAAGGCATGAAAGTGAAAAGTGAAAGTGAGTCGCTCAGTCGCGTCTGACTCTTCGCGACCCCATGGACTGCAGCCCACCAGGCTCATCTGTCTATGGGATGTTCCAGGCAAGAGTACTGGAGTGGGTGCCATTGCCTTCTCCAAGTCTGTCATGAAGATGACCTAACTAGGGCTGATCAGGTGGCTCCTGTTTGACTGGTTCAAGATTGTATTTCTGGAGAGTTGAACCTCTAAGTGAGTTAAGTTTTGATTTGGTGACATGTGGCTTAGTATCAGCAACTCAATTTTGAGTCTATTATCTTACTTTTAACAATCCCTCCACCCCCTGCTTTTCATTGTTCTTGTTCAGTCACTTAAGTCATGTTCGACTTTTTGAGATCCCATGAACTGTAGCACGTCAGGCTCCTCTGTCCTCCACTATCTCTCAGACTTTGCTCAAATTCATATCCGTTGAGTGGATGATGCCACAGCAACCCCCCAACTTTTACTCAGACTCTAACAGAGAGATGTGATCTACTCTCACAAATGCTACTTCTAGCTACTCCTTTGGACCTCTCACAGAGTGTTGCTAAATATCTGAGCAGTATTCACAGGTCATGACATATTTTGCTGGATCTGTTTGTGATATTTACAGGACATGATGAGAGACTCATACTCTTTTTTTCATTATTCAATTTTAAATATTTTAATTGACATATAGTTGATTAAAGTGTATTAGATTCAGGTGTACAATATAATGATTTGATAAGTTATAGATTATACTCCATTTAAAGTTGCTATGAAATAATATATACATTTCTTGGTACTTTATGATGCATCCTTGTTCTGTATTTAATTTATATATAGTCATTTGTGTCTCTTAATTTCATATCCCTATCTCCCTCCTCCCCCTTTCCCCACTGGTGATCATGATCTGTTCTTTATATCTGTGAGTTTGTTTCTCTTCTGTTATGTATATTTGCTTGTTTTATTTTATGCATTCTACATATAAATGATAACTTTGAATTGTCTTTCTCTGTATGACATTTTTCACTAAGCATAATACTTGCTAGGTCCATCCACATTGTTGCAAATGGCAGAGTTTCATTTTTTTTTTTTTTTTTTTTTTTACAGCTGAATGATATTCCATTGTATATGTGTATACCACTTCTTTTTTAAC
The DNA here is from genome assembly GCA_006410635.1 of Cephalophus harveyi. Classification (NCBI taxonomy): domain Eukaryota; kingdom Metazoa; phylum Chordata; class Mammalia; order Artiodactyla; family Bovidae; genus Cephalophus; species Cephalophus harveyi. The sequence goes on along the minus strand of SJYT01027875.1, from coordinate 406,394 downwards.
ATTTATCTGTTGATGGACTCTTGGACTGCTTCCATATCTTAGCTATTATAAATAGTGCAACTTTGAACATTGGGGAGCGTGTATCATTTTGATAGTTTTTTTTTTCTTTTTCTGGATGTATATCCAAGAGTGTAATTGCCTACTCATATGGTAATTCTATTTTTAGTTTTTTTGAGGTAATAACTCCATACTGATATCCATAGTGGGTGCACCAATTTACAGTCCTACTGGTGTAATAGGATTCTCTTTTCTCTACATCCTTGCCAACATTTGCTATTTATAGACATCTAATGATGGCCATTTTGAGAGGTATCAGGTGATATCTCATTATGATTTTGATTTGCCTTTCTGATAATCAGTGATATTGAACATTTTTTCATGTGCCTGCTAGGCATTTGTATATCTCATTTGAAACACATTTTTTTTTTCAGGTTTTCTTCCCATCTTTTATGAGTTATTTTTTTGATATGGAGTTATATGAGCTTTTTATAAAGTTTGGATATTTACCTCTTATTGATCATATTGTTGCTCAGTTCAGTCGCTCAGTTGTCTCTGACTCTTTGTGACCCCACAGACTGCAGCACGCCAAGCCTCCCTGACAAAATCAACTCCCAGAGTTTACTGAAACTCATGTCCATTGGGTCGCTGATGCCATCCAACCATTTTATCCTCTGTATCCCCTTTCTCCTCTTACCCTCAATCTCTCCCAGCATCAGTTCAGTTCAGTCGCTCAGTCGTGTCCAACTCTTTGCGACCCCATGAATCACAGCACACCAGGCCTCCCTGTCCATCACCAACTCCTGGAGTTCACTCAGGCTCGCGTCCATCGAGTCAGTGATGCCATCCAGCCATCTCATCCTCTGTCGTCCCCTTCTCCTCCTGCCCCCAATCCCTCCAAGCATTTCCTCCCATTTGTAGGTCGTCCTTTTGTTTAGTTGATAGATTCTTTTGCTGTGAAAGTGATTTTAAATTTTAATTATGTCCTCTTTGTTTATTTTTGCTTTCTTTCCTTTTTCTTTTTGCCTTAATGAGATAGATAAAAAAAATACTGCTACAATTACTGACTATGTTCTGCCAGTGTTCTCTTCTAGGTTTCTTATGGTTTCTAGTCTTAAATTTAGTTCTTTAATCCATTTTGTGTTTACTTTGTATGTGGTGTAATGAAACGTTCTAATTTCATTGTTTTACATGTCACTTTCCAGTTTTCTGCGCACAGCTTATTAAAAAGTCTGTCTTTTCTGCATTGTATATTCTTGCCTCCTTTGTTGTAGATAAACGGACCAAAAGTATGTGGTTTTACTTCTGGGTCCTCTATTCTGTTCTGTTTATATGTATGTATATTTTTGTGTTGTATGGTTTTGATTACTGTAGCTTTTTACTTAATCTGAAGTCATGGAGTGTGAGACCTCTAGCTTTGTTCTTTTATCTCAGGTTTGCTTTGGCAATTTGGGATCTTTTGCAGTTTGTGTGAATTTTAGGATTATTTATTATAATTCTGTGAAAAAATGTCATGAGTATTTTGATAAGGATTGCATTAAATTTGTAGATTGCTTTGAGTAGAATGGCCATTTTAACATGATTAAATCTTTAATTCTTCTAATACAAGAACATGGCATATCTTTCAATTTCTTTATGTTGTTTTCAAAGTTTCATCAGTGTTTTAGAGTTTTCAGAGTATAGGTCTTCTATATCCTTAGTTAAATTTATTCTCATGTATTTTATTCTTTTTGATATAACTGTAACCAGGATTATTTCCTTAATTTCTCTTTCTGAAAGTTCATTATTCATGTATAGAAAAGCAACAGATATCTGTATGTTAATCTTGTACTCTGCAACTTTCCTGAATTCATTTATTAGTTCTAGTACCTCTTTGTGTAGACACATTAGGGTATCCTATATAGAGTGTCATATATCAGCAAATAGTGACAAGTTTTACTTCTTCCCGTTCAGTTTGTACCTTTTATTTCTTTTTCTTGTGTGTTTGCTAGGGCTTCCCTGATGGCTCCCACTTTAAAGCGTCTGCCTGCAATGCGGGAGACCCGGGTTCGGTTCCTGGGTCTGGAAGATACCCTGGAGTAGGAAATGGCAATCCACTCCAGCACTCTTGCCTGGAAAATCCCATGGACAGAGAAGCCTGGTAGGCTACAGTCCATGGGGTCGCAAAGAGTCGGACACGACTGAGCGACTTCACTTTCGCTTTTGCTATGGCTAGGACATCTGATACTATGTTAAATAGAAATGATGAGAGGGACATCATTGACTTGTACCTGATTGCAGGAGAAAAACTTCCAGCTTTTCCCTGTTGAGTATGATGTTACTTGTAGGTTTGTCATAAACGGCTTTTATTATGTTGAGGTACATTCCCTCTATACTCACTTTGAGAGTTTTTATCATGAGTGGGTGTTGAATTTTGTCAAATGCTTTTATCTTTCTATTGAGATAATCATGAGTGAAATCATTTTTATACTTTCGCTAATGTGGTGTATCATACTCACTGATTTACAAATATCGAACCATAGCTGCATCCTTAGAATAAATCACACTTGATCATGGTGTATGTATGGTCCCTTATATATTTTTTAATTTGATTGGCTAATTTTTGTAGAGGATTTTGGCCTCTATATTTATTAGGGATTGATCTGTAATTTGTGTGTGTGTCTAATTTGTTATCAGGATATTGGTGGGCTTACAGGATGATTTTGGGGAGTGTTTCATTCTCCTCAATTTTTTGGAATAGTTTGATAAACATAGATATTATACAATGTTTTTTACCTACTTGTTTTTTTAGATGGTATAGATTTCTGTTCTTATAAGGCTCAAATCTTTTTCAGTAGTAAGGTAGGAAATAAATGGATCATTAATAAATACCTTCATATGAACATTGTTGATTAAAAAAAAATGCACAACCTAAAAGTTGAGAGTTAGGTTTTATTTGAGACCCAACCGAGGAAGGGCTATAGTCCAGAAAATAGCCTCTCAGATAGCTCTGAGGAACTATTCCAAAGAAATAAAGGAGGAGCCAGGATGTATAGGAGTTTTTCCTAAGGGGGAAAATAAAAGTAGTCAAACAAACATCAAAAGGTTACTGCAAATCACAAAACAACAGACATCTTAAGTTAATTATTTTCATGCTTTTCCATGTATAGGAAGATGCAAGAGTCTGGGTTCATTGAAATTATTCCCTTGATATGCATCTTAGCTATTTTCATGGCAGGGCGGTATCCTCTTTTTCTCCATCCTGAATTCCCCTTGGGGTGCCCCAATGAGGGGAAGCTGCAGCAACTGATGGTTTGATGGGCAACATTTGTTGCTTACTGAAATGGCAAGTGATATTATTTTGTCCACAGTATCTTCATAAACAAACAACTGAGCAAGCTTGTCCTTCCTTAAACACATGGTTGTTTTCCCACGTTTAGTAGAATAAGGTCCCGATCCTTTAGATGTCTAGAAGCTGAGTTGAGTTTTCCTTCAGTTCCTTAGGAATTTGCTCACACCAGGCTGGCTTACTCCCTCCAAAGGTCAACCTTATTTTTCAAGTAGTTTTTCTCTTGCCACCAGCCCTTTTCTGGCTGCTTGGCCTCCTCCACTCCATCGTTAAAGCATATTCACTTTCTGTGTCCTCCTCAAGAGCCTAACTTGGAGAAGGCAATGGCAACCCACTCCAGTACTCTTGCCTGGAAACTCCCAAGGACAGAGGACCCTGGTGGGCTGCAGTCCATGGGGTAGCTAAGAGTTGGACATGACTGAACGACTTCACTTTCACTTTTCACTTTCATGCATTGGAGAAGGAAATGGAAACCCACTCCAGTGTTCTTGCCTGGAGAATCCCAGGGACGGGGGAGCCTGGTGGGCTTCCGTCTATGGGGTCGCACAGAATCAGACACAACTGAAGTGACTTAGCAGCAGCAGCAGCAGCAGCAGCAGCAGCAGTAGCAGCAAGAGCCTAACTACCAGGCCCTTCAGTTCTTTGCCCTTTGAACTCAGAGCCTACTCATCTGCACTGTAATTCAACATACCCCAGTTGATGTCTGACACTTCAGTCCTTTAATGTTTATGCGTTATATCCTCAACAGTGATGTAAGTTCCTTGGTATCAGGGAGAGTATCTTGTCTGTCTTTGTGTTTCTAGCCTCTCATGGTTTCTGGAGCACAGTAGGGTCTGAATTTGCATTTATTGCCCCCTTTGATTGATCAGAGTGCATAAACTGGTGAAAGAAACTCCTAAGGAATTGGAATAGCTTTGGAAAAAAAGGGAAATGGCAGGAGGGCTAGAATTCTTTAGTTTTAACTTCAAGGTTTACTGCTAGCTATAGATAAGCTGCTATTACAGATAAGCCTCTTCAGTCCCAGAACTCTCCTTCTGTGCTGCTCCACTGATGATAACATGGGGAGAGGAGGGGGAAGAGTGAGGGGAAACAGCGAAAGGGGAACTGGGACTTAGCATCTGCCTCCTCCCAGAAGAAGCTTGGCAGAGACTCCTGTAATCCAGCACTGAGTTAAAATATGAGCCCCTCTGAAATGTTTCCCTGACCCCATCATCAGATATGCATCACTACGGTGGTTCACTCTGGGGACTATTGTTTTCATAGTCTCTTCATTACTGGAACCACTCACACACACACTTTCTTGTTTCCTTTTCTGTTTAGACTTTCCAACTTCTGTGCCACTCTACCCAGCCCCAGTTCTTTTGCTGAATTCCACAAATGAGGTCCACTTAGTTCTGCTGGTGGTGTAATTTATTTGAAAAGCAACTTGGCTTAGTTCATCTGATGAGGTCTTAAGGAATTATATAACGCAGTTTTACAGTAGAGTATTGTGTTGTGCTAAAAGAGGTCAAGTTTGTATAGATTTGGACGTTACCTTGTGAAACTGGGCTGTATAGAGTACAGAACCAGATTATTCAGGCCACAAGTCCCGCTACCCGTTCTTTCTCTTATTAATTATATACTGTCTACACAACCCAAATTTATCAGTTATTAGCTGCTTCTTGGGATTGGGCTGATTTAATATAGTACCTACTCCAATTGGGTCCTTGGCCTGAACAAGACTTCTGGGCACCCTGGAGTTAAGCTACCAAGGGCTTAATTGCTTCAGCTATCTCTGCTTGTTTGTAATTTGGATTTTGTTTGCTCCTGATCCCTTGGGAGTGCTCTATGCTGTTCAGTTAATTGAAAGTGGCTAAAGCTGAATGAGGCAGCAGCTTTGTAGGTGGCATCTTTGGGATCATTTTGAGAAGACTATTGAAATTCTCTTGCTTAGTATAATAATTATCTCTGATTGAGGCAGGATTTCAGTCTTGAGACTAATAGGAGATTCCAAAGTTTCCCATTGGCTTTAGGGATTAGCAATTCCCACAGCAATTAGCTTTTCCTACGGGGTGTTGCTATGAAACAGTGCAGAGGAAAATGTTAAAAAGTGGAGTTGGAATGGCATGGGAGATTGAGGGTATTACATGGCCCAGAGGAGGGGAAGGGTGGGAAAGCAGATAGGAAGTAATTGGAGTGAAAGATAAAGACTATATAAAATATCTCAATATGGAGAAGAACTGAAAGTGTATATAGGGGAAATTAAAACACAATTCAGAATTTTAAAAACTAAAATGGTAACAGTGTAGAAGAAAATAACAGAGGTAAAAATAATACAAGTGTTTTAAAAGAATAATAAAAGGAATATTAGAACTTCTATGAAGAGAGAAAGAAAGGGGAAAACTTAAAAAATGAAAAAAAGCAAGATGGTGAATAATTAATAGGACACTGATTGCATCTTTATTTATTTTGATCAATCTTTTCAAGTGTATATGGCTATTATGTGTGTGTTCCTTCAAACCTTCCTGGAAAGCTTTGAGGTTGTACTTCTTATTCTAGTATTCTGATATTTTCCTTTTCTAGCCTACAAGCTCTGGACTGTATGCACATTATTGGGTAACTTAGAGGTAAAAAATACAAAAAGCCACATAGTCCTTATTGTTTATTGGTTGTTATTATAATTCAGTGAAGCTACTGGGTTCTACAGCAGATAAGTGAGTTTTTAAAAGTGGTGAAGAAAGGAAGAAAGTAAGTCTTAGACCCTGTACTATGTCAAGCACCCTGCTGGTTTCTTTTAAATAACACTTAGTGCCAAGACTTGTTGAGAACCCCTTGTGTGATAGGCATCACACTAATGGCTGTGCCTAGATAAAATCTTGACAACTTTGCTATGACCCCATGCTATGGGTCCCAGTATATACAATTTATGTCCCTCTTAAAAAAAATAATATGACTAGACCAATATGTGTGAAAATGAATATGTGTTTAGAAAATGAAAAAAACACAAACCCTGTAGATTTTAAAAAGCTGACAAATATCACAAGTATCTCACATACACAAAATAGCACAAAATCTTAATTAATTAACTGCCTTCCACACCTCTGTATTAGTTTTAGTTTGGTACAATCAATAAGTATAAAAATATAAAATTAATCTGAAATCAAGGAATACACAAATATAAATCAAAGGCATTTAAAAATTGTGGCCTCCATTATGTATTGAACTATATAATTGTGAAATCAAGTTACTCTTAAACTGAATTCATTGACTTACTGATCAACAGGTATGAGGATTTTGGTCATTGGAACACTTGTTTCTTCAGGCTATTTTGTGGCCTATGGGCAATTTTTGCTCATTGATTTGTCTGGCCATGCCAGACTACATCAGGGCATGATGCATTAGATGTGCTAAGATACAGCACAATACCTTGAGATGCATCAACAGATAGCTTCACATTCTGGTGTCCTGGCTTCTGGAAGAACAGGTGTGTTCCCTATAAGCAAAATAATTCCGGTAATTCAATTTTATGCACAAATTTCCTTTAAAAAATTGTGATATGTTGGTAAAGGTGTTTGCTGTCTTACTGAGTATATGCCTGACAGGTGGCATTGTTTTGACTAGACTCCATGAAAATTTGAATGCACAGCTTTTAATTGTATACCACTGGTGACTGGAAGAAATTTCCACAGGCTGCCTCCTGGCTGTACACATTTCAAACCTTTTTTCTCGTTAACCTGATACTTTGTGTACTGAAACCTGTAGGGCATGTTCATACTATAAACAGGACCTCTGATACTCACCGCTTGTGCCAGCACACTGAGTGGGTTCATGCATCAAGAGGTACAAGTATTTTGGAATTGGTTCCTATACCAGAACTTATTGTAAAACACATAGTTTGTATCCTACCAAACCCAAATGAAATAGATTCTCCATTGAAATTATCTTTTGTAGACGTCCCAAAATGCTCATAGTCACTCCAGAGCCATCTGCCACAAAAGTCAGACTTTAAATAGTTTTTAAAACAGGTTACTTTTCCAAATTTTATATAAACGTAACCACGTGAACATATTTGTAGAACCTTTCATAGGGCTTGGTAGGAGCCCCATGTAAATAAAGGTCCCTGAATTCTAAAGTTGCATTAATTTCATGGCAAATCCATCCCTGGTATTAAATGAATTATTTAAATAATTCAGGAATGGTTTCAGTAGAAATTTTGTGACTCAGTTTTTCAATTATCTTTCAGCAATCCAATATTACCTTTAACTATCTTTTCTGTTTTCCCTGTGAAATGTTACTTAAATCTTTTATGATACATCAGTTCAGCTCAGTCGCTCAGTCGTGTCCGACTTTTGCGACCCCATTAATCGCAGCACGCCAGGCCTCCCTGTCCATCACCAACTCCCGGAGTTCACTCAGACTCACGTCCGTCAAGTTAGTGATGCCATCCAGCCATCTCATCCTCTGTCGTCCCCTTCTCCTCCTGCCCCCAATCCTTCCCAGCATCTGAGTCTTTTCCAATGAGTCAACACTTCTCATGAGGTGCCCAAAGTACTGGACTTTCATCTTTAGCATCATTCCTTCCAAAGAAATCCCAGGGCTGATCTCCTTCAGAATGGACTGGTTGGATCTCCTTGCAGTCCAAGGGACTCTCAAGAGTCTTCTCCAACACCACACTTCAAAAGCATCAATTCTTCAGTGCTCAGCCTTCTTCACAGTCCAACTCTCACATCCATACATGACCACAGGAAAAACCATAGCCTTGACTGGATGGACCTTAGTCGGCAAAGTAATGTCTCTGCTTTTGAATATGCTATCTAGGTTGGTCATAACTTTTCTTCCAAGGAGTAAGCGTCTTTTAATTTCATGGCTGCAGTCACCATCTGCAGTGATTTTAGAGCCCCCCAAAATAAAGTCTGACACTGTTTCCACTGTTTCCCAAGAAGTGATGGGACTGGATGGGACTGGACGTGATGGGACTGGATGCCATGATCTTCATTTTCTGAATGTTGAGCTTTAAGCCAACTTTTTCACTCTCCTCTTTCACTTTCATCAACAGGCTTTTTAGTTCCTCTTCACTTTCTGCCATAAGGGTGGTGTCATCTGCATATCTGAGGTTATTGATATTTCTCCCGGCAATCTTGATTCCAGCTTGTGTTTCTTCCAGTCCAACATTTCTCATAATGTACTCTGCATATAAGTTAAATAAGCAGGGTGACAATATACAGCCTTGAAGTACTCTTTTTCCTATTTGGAGCCAGTCTGTTGTTCCATGTCCAGTTCTAACTGTTGCTTCCTGACCTGCATACAGATTTCTCAAGAGGCAGGTTAGGTGGTCTGGTATTCCCATCTTTTTCAGAATTCTCCACAGTTTATTGTGATCCACACAGTCAAAGGCTTTGGCATAGTCAATAAAGCAGAAGTAGATGTTTTTCTGGAACTCTCTTGCTTTTTCCATGATCCAGCGGATGTTGGCAATTTGATGGAAAAGTGGTTAAGTGGTTTTCTAAAATATTTTGCCCCTAAGGATGCCTGTAGGGTCCATTGCCAGCCAAAGAGAGGTACCTGGTGGACTGTGGGGATTCCTGAGAAAGTTTGTCCTTGCAGATTAAAGGAAGATATGTGATGATTAAGCCAATTTCACTTTCATTCCTCTTTTCCTATTTTGAAAGCATTCATTTTAGAAACTGGTTTCTGGAACTATGGGTCTTCCTTGATACCAAGAAGCAGCAGGACTGGGTCAGGTTCAATGCAGTGAGAGGGGAAAATTTGAAGGACAGACGTGTGTGTCCTGAGTCTGGATGCATTACTGTGCATCCAACACAGTACTTGGTACTTGGGTACTTTCAATGGGCCACCAAGTTTTGTTTCCAGTTATGTAAACAAAAAAGAGTCTTCCCACATAAGCTGAAAATGTTGCTACCTGGGACAGAAATATAATACTATAAGCAGCTTTTAGCAGGAAAGAGCTCTCTGCAGGAGGCCCCTTTGTCTTATCATTAACCTTAAACCAGGCACCCTCATGCTCTACTCTTCCCTGGCCAGAGAATACCTTTCAGATCTTTTGGGTACACAATCCTTGCCTAATTTGTTCCTTCTTTCCTTAGATCAAAGAAATAAAAATGAAGAACAAATAATTAACAGATTAACAGATCTCTTTCCCAGCTTCCTCTTCAGTAATCTTGCTAGCAAACTGTATGAAGGATCAGGAGGAGTCATCAAGCCTGCACACAGAAGGGATGGAGATATCCCTGACCCCCGATTTCAACAATTAACTGAGATTATTTCACTTTTTTTTTCTTTTGAAAAACTTTCATGGCTGAGTAGAATCTTAAGAGGTGGTTTTGGGGGACACTAAGTCCACTATCTCCCTAGATTGCTGACATTCTGATAAAATTGTCTATAAACACTTGCTCTCTCTTGGATATTGATTTTTCAGTATGGAGTAGCCCAACCTGACTTTAGTAACACTGCTGCTGCTGCTAAGTCACTTCAGTAGTGTCCCACTATGGGAAATAGATGGGGAAACAGTGGAAACAGTGTCAGACTTTATTTATTTATTTTTTTTGACTGCAAAATCACTGCAGATGGTAACAGCAGCCATGAAATTAAAAGACGCTTACTCTTTGGAAGAAAAGTTATGACCAACCTAGATAGCATATTCAAAAGCAGAGACATTACTTTGCCAACAAAATTTATTTCTAATTAGGCTATGGTTTTCCTAGTGGTCATGTATGGATGTGAGAGTTAGACTGTGAAGAAAGCTGAGTGCTGTAGAATTGATGCTTTGAACTGTGGTGTTGGAGAAGACTCTTGAGAGTCCCTGGGACTGCAAGGAGATTTATTTCTAATTAGGCTATAGTTTTCCTAGTGGTCATGTATGGATGTGAGAGTTAGACTGTGAAGAAAGCTGAGTGCTGTAGAATTGATGCTTTGAACTGTGGTGTTGGAGAAGACTCTTGAGAGTCCCTGGGACTGCAAGGAGATCCAACCAGTCCATTTTGAAAGAGATCAGCCCTGGGATTTCTTTGGAAGGGATGATGCTAAAGCTGAAACTCCAATACTTTGGCCACCTCATGCGAAGAGTTGACTCATTGGAAAAGACTCTGATGCTGGGAGTGACTAGGGGCAGGAGGAGAAGGGGACGACAGAGGATGAGATGGCTGGATGGCATCACTGACCCTATGGACGTGAGTCTGAGTGAACTCCAGGAGTTGGTGATGGACAGGGAGGCCTGGCGTGCTGCGATTCGTGGGGTCGCAAAGAGTTGGACACGACTGAGCGACTGAATTGAGCTGAAGTGCACTGAACTAATAAAATTATAACTAACCCTGTTTTGTGAGGTTCTCCCAATGCGGATAACTTTGTTAAGTTCTTTGCTACCTTGTCTCAATCATCCCTAACAACACTATGCAAGATAAGAACTTTGTCTTGGAGATACCGAAGTTCAGAAATGTAATAGAACAGCTAAATTTGCTAATCTAGAAGAATGGAGTTTGTGTCTTTCAGAAATAGTCAGTTTCACACAAGCTGCAGAGGAAAGAAGAGAAACTTCTGAAAAGGAGAGTGTGTGTAATTATCAGATCATTGACTGCATTAAAATAAGGAAAGAATTATTTTTAACTATTAGCAACCCTGCAGACTTGACAGTTTCAGGTAAGGGGCCCTATCCTCTTAGACAAGCACTGAAGAGACTTTTCTTTCTAATTAGTCAGCTGCCTCCTAACCTAATGGATAAGGGCTTTTTGATAATATTGTGCTGCCCCTGGGGGAGAAGGGAATGGGACTAGGTGGTGATGGTGTTTGAATTAAATTTTTTTTTTTTTGTCTGTACCACATGGCATGTGGGATCTTATTTCCCCTGACCAGGGGTGGAACCTGCACCCCCTGCATTGGAAGTGCAGACTTTACCACTAGACCATCAGGGAAGTCATTTGAATTTAATCTTATTTGGATTTTAATGACAGCGTTTATTTAAACATTTAAAAGCATATTTTAAAAAGTTGTAGAAATTGTAAAACTGCCCACTTTTCAAAAAGCAGCATGGATTGAATAATTGAGAAAATATTAATGAAATTATATTTTATGATAATTTCATTATCAAGTAACTATTATGCAAAGAAACATCAGGGCAATACCATAGTAAGGTGTCTGAACAGGCACTTTAATGAGAAAGAATTTGACATTCAAAAGTTTACCAAAAACATTAAGACACAAATATCATGTCAAAACCCATTGATAAGCAATTATTTTTAGACCATTGTTTCCTGTTCTTACTGTATTTTCTATATTTCATGCTAGCTTTATTAGGTATCTTTAAATAGATGAAGAGTGTACGACCATAGAGCTACATGAATAATTGTACTTAATTTCCATGTAAAAGGTAGAAAACCAAGAGAAATTTTAATTTAATAGCTAATTTTAGATTTTGTTTGAACTCCAGATTGATGTTGTGGTATATATAGAGTGAAATGATTAATCTTACTTTCCACTGTACTAAGGGAAAGAACTATTAAGAGTATCTTGACAGTTCTAAAAAGGGTGAATATAAAATATATTTGGTTAAAATATTTGGTCCTCAGAGAAATTAGAGTGTATCAGGCTGGAAAAGAGACTGCTTTACTGGCTAGGGAGTGCTGTAATTTACCTTTCATGTTCACTGTGCTGTCCTTTCTTAAGACCCATTTCCATGAAAAGAAGAAATAGATGAGAAATTTTGTTTTGTTATTGTTTTTCAGAAAGCAATACCTCTGAAAATAATGGATAAATCCTTAGATCTCTTACCTCACCCAAAAACTACCTGATCAATGTTCTTTCCTTATTTCTGTGTGTATACCTATGCACCTGTGTGTTTGTGTTCCCACAAGATAGATGCTTCTGGCCAAGCCTGGGAAAGTGGAATAATTGTATTTGAATGCTGCCTTTTCTTTATGTTATGTTATAAAGCACTTAGGCAGCAAGCCAGGCCCGGCATGGTCACTGCAGCCCCTCTAGACCTCAACCTCTTCAACTCTGAAACAGGACAATGAGAGTTGAATCTGTGCTGTGCCAGAATCTGGTCACTCAAGAGAAAGGAAGGGAAATTCTAAGGTCAGGTGAGAATGCAAAATTTGACCAGGCCAGGAAGGAATCCGTCCAAGTCCTTCAGTTCTGACTGCTACTCCTCAGTAAGAGTTGCATCATCTTGTAGTGACTATTGAGCCCTTGTGCCCACAAAACCCTCCTCAGAAGCTGCGGTCTTTCTCACATCTTGCACTGCACAGCAGTCTCCCCTCCCCACTCCTTCACTCAGGCGGCTGCTTGTGTCTGCAGCTCCCCGGGCTCTTCACTCCCAAAACTCCAGTTCTTTAATAACTAAATACTCTCCCCTTAGGAAGCCTTTCTGCACCCTTACCCATAGAATGACTTCTTGGATTTACCTTTACACTAATGTTTTAAAACTTTTCTTATCAGATAACTATATATCTTTCTCTATATATTTTAGTATGCTTTATGTATGTTCAAATGTGCAGTATGTTATATTTGTAAAGTATGAACATGTACACTACGTTTACATATTTTTATAAACATGTTTTATAATGTTCAAATGTATGGGTGTTCAAATATATAGCATATTTCATGTATATTTATAATATTTTTTATATTATACATTTTATTTATACACAACATACAAAACATGCTGTACATTTGAGCATTTTCTCTCTGAATTCTCCATTTCTGTCCAATATAAACTCATTTTGTTTCCAATGTCCAGCTAAAGCATAACGTTTTTGTGCATATAACACTCATCCTCCACAAAAGTTAGGATATATTTACCTATAAAACATGCAAAGTCAAATAAAAAACAAAGTATATCACAAATCAGTTAAAGAACTAGCAATAGACTTGTAAAAATATTTTCTGATAAATGTTCTCATTTTGACAGAAAGTAAGAATGGCCCTGTGGAAAAAAATGGGCCAAGTGTGTGATTAGGTAGTTCAGAGAAGAGTGACTCCACTGAAGATGCAAACGGGTCTGCTTAATACCAGAAATGTAATGTAATGGAGAAGAAAAGTTAATAACAAAGAAATATAATTTTTTAGTAGTTTTAATATTTATATCCCTGACGTCAAAATGTAGTGATATGAAAATAATTGTTCACAAATTGTTTTAGAATAATTTGAGGAAATTCATTGATTTCTTTACATTAATGATAAAAGAAGAAAAAAAAATTTCAAGTTTTTTTCTGGCAGATAAAACAAAGTGACTAAATATATATGTTCTACAATTACAAGTGTGCTTGAAGAGTATTTTTTAATAACTAATAATAACAAAACTTTAGAGATTAAAGAATACAGTCCATAGAAGATTACTTTTGAAGTTCTAGGAAAGTTTGTTTTCTTGTTTTGTTGTAACAGACAATATCTATGAAACATTGTTATTGGCTACTGAATTCACATCATCTCCTTATTCTTAAGATCTTTATAGTCCAGTTTTATTTTTAAAAACTTTTTTCTCAACTCCTATATTTTCTAGAAATTTGCTCCTTCTTCACCTACATTAACATCTATTGTCTCTCTTATGTCTGTTCAAAGATTCACTTACCAGTAGCTTATAGTCTGGGGATCCTGGAGTCTTAGAGCTGTACAAATGTTTTCCTTATACATGGTGAGGAAATGTAGGCCTGAGGAAGCTTAAAACTTTTATGGGAAAGGAGAAAAATTGCATTTTAGCAAAATAAGTCATGCAATAGTGTGTCTTTCTTTGGCAGGGGGGAAAATAATTAAAAACAGTAGCATTGGCTTTAATACCACTAAGTATTCCTAGGAGAGCAGACTAACTACCAAATGATAACAGCATAATAACTGGAGGAAAAGTAGATTCAAAACTAAATTCAATAGAGTCAGTTTCCATGATTGAGTGAACTATAACACCAGGAAAGGGGATTTTCTGTATAAGGAGCAGAGCTGGGGTCATCACAAGCATCATTATGGGGAAAGACCCAGGGACCAGGAAGGACAATGCTACTTCTCTCAGTGCTTTATGTAAACTGAGCTGGGTTGGAGAAACCTAGTAACCCACAGTTGTGATCTCCAGATGCCACTTCAAACAGAAACACGGGAAGGCCCCACCCTCCACCAAGGAAGAAGTAAAAGAGTTAGTGAGTCTGATTAAAACATCAGCACAAAACCTTACTTGGCTTAGTAGAAGTAATACAATTTTTACTTTTCAGCCATTTTTTATGTGATAGACCCCCACAGCCATTATTTCTTTGTAGAGGACCAGACATTGTACTTGTTTACAGAGCTGTAAAGGAGTGCCTTGGAATAAAGAGCTTCCTGCACCTTCTAATAATCCCATCTCTCTCACCTGTCTTGCTCAATGGCCATTAAATTCATATTTTGTTGACCAGATTTGTTTCTATTGGCTGTCTTAAACTATCCATGCACAATCAGTCAGAGAACCTGTGCAGCAGACCCAATTTGGCAGTTGAGCTGGCAAAGCTGCTGCTGCTGCTGCTAAGTCGCTTCAGTTGTATCCGACTCTGTGTGACCCCACAGACGGCAGCCCACCAGGCTCCGCCGTCCCTGGGATTCTCCAGGCAAGAACACTGGAGTAGGTTGCCATTTCCTTCTCCAATGCATGAAACTGAAAAGTGAAAGTGAAGTCACTGAGTCGTGTCCAACTCTCAGTGACCCCATGGACTGCAGCCTACCAGGCTCCTCTGTCCATGGGATTTTCCAGGCAAGAGTACTGGAGTTACCTATAGGCTATGGTATCTGCACATGTGTTCCCATCAGAAATGTAGGGGGGAGTTTTTACCAAGAATCAACTTCATCTTCATACAATTTATTCTCAAAATAGGTACTCCCAGTTCCATTCTGGTTGAGCTTTACTTAACCTACAGCCACTAGTAGAGTTTAATCGAACTGACATTGAAGCTGACAGTTACTTCTGACATATGTATAACAAAGACTATTTCACTTAAGAAACAGCTCTTTCAGGGAATTCTGATTCCAAAGTATAGGAATTCAAAGTCCTTGCAGCCATAAACCCTGCCAGGGACACTCTCCTCAGGAACCTTGATTTGTTGGCTCATTTCATTACTGGAATATGCCCGATCACAGTGTTTGGATATTATATTTAGTTAGTTAGTTGCTTAGAAATACTTAATTATCAATGCTAATTAATTTAAAAATAATATTAAGAGTAAATTTAACAATTGGGAGAAGGAATTGTTGAAAGGCAACCATTTAAAAATACATATTTATGTCTCAACTATTACATTAATTCACTATATAACTCTGAATTACTTAAAGGTTCTCTGAGCCTCAATTTTGTCTTCTGTAAAAGTAATAATAATAATAGCTGTATTAAATACAAAAAATTACTTTTGTGTAGTAAATGCAACAAAATCATTTCCCCCTGCCACATGTTCAGAGAATATTTTTATATACAACTATGACACATTTTGTGCCTTGGAATTACCTTTTAATAAACTCTTTACATTAAAAATTATAATACAAATTCTAACATTTCAGTTTTAAATAATTTTATTTCATTACTAATGATTTACATTTTTTTAAAATTTATTAGTTCATTTCATAGCAGCTAATCTGTCTTAAGGGGGCTTTCCTGGTGGCTCAGATGGTAAAGAATCTGCCTGGAATAGTGGGGTTTAGTGAAGATCAGGGAAACCTGGCATGCTGCAGTCCAAGGGGCCACAAACAGTTAGACACTACTTACCAACTGAAAATAATCTGTCTAATTTTGATGATAATAAAGCCCATTATTTTTATACACCTCACCTCTTTTTCTGGTCCAAATGCATATTATTCAGATATATTTACAAGCATACTAAAGCAGGGATGTCAACCTGAAGACTTTTTGGACACTTGCAATGAATCAGGTTGTTTAGAAGAGTTAATTAAAACAAAGAATGAACTAGAGGAAAATAAAAGGAAATGACAGATATCAGTCCAATCTCACTCTTCTGTAAGTTCTTTCTAAGAATAAAAGCAAAGCAAAACAAAACAAAACCCTAATATAGATTTTACTCCATTAAAAATAATTTTTCAAGAAAATCAAATTGTTAAAGGTATTAACTTTTTCAATGGGTGAATTAAACTTAGTTTAGAGGGTGCCACATAAGCAGAGAAAGTGACTAAGAAAATGAATGTAGCTTTACTTACAGCAAATATAATAAACATTCATCTGTTTTTCAATTGACAACAATATTTCATGAAATGCTTTGTTTCATCTAACATTCGAAATTAGGAAATATTTAGGATTTGATTTCTGAAAGACATGAGGTATTTTCACAGTGGTACTCAACAACAGGTCCCTTTACAAAAGGAATGTATTAAACGATTCTTCAGAAATGCAGCTGTGTTGCCATTTTTGGACTTTTGAACAGTCATCTTACCCACACTAACTAGCAAACAATTCATATTTTGTTGGGCATATTTTCATTTCCCCTAGTTTCTGGTCCCACACAGATAGACTTGTTTAATTATTCTTAATAATGTAAAGACCCTGGGTTATGGTAGACATAACTAATTCCAAAAAGAAAACAGTAAACTACTCAAAATAAATAAAAAGCAAAAAGAGTAAAACCTTCAATATATAAATAAGAACAACACTGAAAGCAAATGACAACTTGAAATATATAGGTTAATACCCTTAAACCAATTATAATTTGTACTTTAACACAAAACTATTTAATAAAGAAGAACATATC
>SJYT01027875.1:251236-388236 GCA_006410635.1 Cephalophus harveyi | reverse complement strand
TAACTGACATTACAACTGAATAAATAGAGTATAACCTTTCAAAATTGTGATAAACTGTTTGGTACACTTGTAACTTACATAATTGTGTACATTAACTGTAGTTAAATTTAAATAAAAGAAAGGCACCCATGGGGAGAAATTTTCTCAGGAATCTAAAATGTTCTGTAGTCCTTCTAGTCCTCTGTTTACCTGAACTGTTTCAAAGTTTTCCGGCCCCTAACTGTGCCTTTCTTGTCTCATTAAATGTGACCTCCCAGTGCTTCTCACCCCTGAGTTAACCCACCTGCCTATTTGAAAGGTGAGATGTTAGTGATCTTTTCTAAGCCCATGTTTCCACTATCATTTGGATCATTAAAGGGTGAATTTTCTCTATACCAGAGATATTACAAACAATAACCATGCACCTTACAAACGTAGATTTTCATAACAAAATAGCCAAGTCTTAGGTCCATGCTCTCCTGTTGACAACTTACTGAGACCCATGTTAACAGGCGGCTGTTGCCACCTGCAAAATGGTCATTGTCTAGTCTGCTAAGGCAGGGTTATTCTAGGATTCTCTTTGTTCAATATATACATAGGAAAAAAAAATGCAGGAGGAAAATACAGATTAACCACAGTAATGTATGGCTAGTGAATAGTGGATGCTATAAACACCTTACTTCATTTACTCATTCACTTATCTCCTATTATACAACAATGACTGGGTCCAGTGAAGGTGACATAATAGTGAATAGAAACAAATGTACTCTTTGCTCAATATTATTATCTTTTAATCACAATTATTCTAGTCATGCACTTAAAATTTGGATTGAACTGTTAGACAACAAATATTCAACAACTGAAAATAAGGTAGTTCATTAGTTAATTAAAGGGGAATGGCTATGTTGTTCATTATTTTTTATTATTATTTTTTTAATATAAATTTATTTGTTTTAATTGGAGGCTAATTACAATACTGTATTGGTTTTGCCATACATCAACATGAATCTGCCACAGTGTTCCCCATCCCGAACCCCCTTCCCTCCTCCCTCCCCATACCATCCCTCTGGGTCATCTCAGTGTACCAGCCCCAAGAATCCAGTATCATGCATCAAACCTGGACTGGTGATTCGTTTCATATATGATATTATTAATGGCAATATCATTAATAAAAAGAAGAAAAGAAGATAGGAAAAGAGGGAGGGAGGGGGAAATAGAAAAAAGAGCAATGGCAGAGGAAATCTTTCAAATTAAATGACACTAAAAAGACCTGACAACTAAATGCAATACGTGGCCCTAGACTTACCTTGTACTGGAAGAAAAAGAAATTTTAAAGGCACAACTGACAATACTGATTAGATTAGGTAATTGTATTGTATCAGTGTTAAATTTACTGACATTGATAACTGTTCTGTGGTTATATAAGATAATATTCTGTTCCTAAATGCACTCTGGAGTTTGTAGAGAGAGATCCATGATACCATAATATAAACAACTTCCTCTAAACAGTGCATAAATCATATAATGTAAACACGTATACAATATATAAATTATATAGGTAAATAACTGCATATACACATGTATGTATGTGCTGTGCTATACTTAGTCACTCTGTCATGTTCAACTCTTTGTGAACCCATGGACTTTAGAACACCAGGCTCCTCTGTCCATGGGATTCTCCAGGCAAAAATGTTTGAGTGTGTTGCCATGCCCTCCCCCAGGGGAATCTTCCCAATGAGGGCTCAAACCCAGGTCTCCCACATTGCAGGTGGATTCTTTACCATCTGTGCCACCGGGGAAGCCCCAAAAAACAAGAGTACGTAGCCTATGCCTTCTTCAAGGGATTTTCCTGAGCCAAGAATTCAACTGGGGTCTCCAGCATTGAAGACGGATTTCTTTACCAGCTGAGCTACCAGGGAAGCCCCACATGACGTGCCTTTATATATATATATATATATATACTGTCTCTTATACACATCTTTAGATCAAAGAAATAAAAATGAAGAACAAATAATTAACAGATTAACAGATCTCTTTCCCAGCTTCCTCTTCAGTAATCTTGCTAGCAAACTGTATGAAGGATCAGGAGGAGTCATCAAGCCTGCACACAGAAGGGATGGAGATATCCCTGACCCCCGATTTCAACAATTAACTGAGATTATTTCACTTTTTTTTTCTTTTGAAAAACTTTCATGGCTGAGTAGAATCTTAAGAGGTGGTTTTGGGGGACACTAAGTCCACTATCTCCCTAGATTGCTGACATTCAATTCTTACCAGAAGATCACACTCAAAGCTTACACACCAAATAATTGCAATGTCTAGGAGGACTCCAATATTTCTAAACACTCTATTATGAGGGGACTTGTCCCATCAAGTAGCATAGAACAGGATTCAAGAATTAAGGAAACTGAGATCTAAAGCAAAACTAGATCTAGAAAATAAAGTGGGGAGGGAAAAGAATGCAGGGGTGTTCAGTGGGGGTGGGAAGCAGAGGCCACATACCAAGGCCCTTTGTAGCAGAGAGGAAAAAGTTAAATGGGAGGGGCCTGGACCTCTAAGTAAGAGGGGTTGAAGGCTTAGGGGAAAGTTTAACATGTGTGGCTTCGACACAATGTTGAAGAGTGTTTTTCCAGAATTCTGGTGGATGCTGAGGATGGTTCTAAGAATATCTGGTGGAAGTTGCAACTACCACAAGGACAAAGAGTCCAGGACAGTTTCTAAAGATACTAAGGAGAACAGGTGACAGATTTTTTTTTTTTCTTTTTTACATTTGAGGAGAGTTAAACTAGAGGAGAAAAAGAACAAAGGCAGTGTCAAAATAAGCCATGTTTTTTTTTAAATCTAAGGACCTGAATAGTTTAGAAGGTCAAGTGTCCTGAGAAGAGAAACTACAAGTTTTAGCAGTACTATGCTTGGAAAAAAACAAAAAAACAAAAAACTTGTAACTATGTATAGCAAGCGATGTTAACTAAACATTATGGTTACCATTCAGCAATATACATAAATATTAAATTATTATGTTGCACCTCTGAAACAAATATAATGTTTTATGTCAATTATGTCTCAAAAAAGGAAAAAATTGTGATTGAGTTTACAGCATGGAAGTGATGGACATGAATCTCAGCAAACTGCAGATATTGAAGGACAGGGAAACCTGCAGTGCTGCAGTCCATGGGGTTGCAAAGAGTCAGACATAACCTAGCAACAGAAAAACAAAAAGTGGTGGAAATGTGACTTAATAGGATGGTTATGTGTAGAAAGCTGCTTTGAACGTGGTTGTGATGGAGAGGAGAGAGGCAGGAGGTGGAGGTAGAAATGCTCATAAGATGAGAAAGGTCTCTTTTCTCCCCAGTAAGATAGACTTTTCTGCTTTTCCCACATGTATAACAATGAGCATACATTTTTTTTTTCCATCAGAATAAATACAATTGTTTGCCCAAAAATATAAAAAATGCTACTATACAAAGTATTGTTATAAAATCAGGTCCAGCTCCCCGCCACTCAAAAACCAATACTCGAGCAAAAGACAAATGTTGGTAGAAAAGCAAATTGCTTTGAATCAGAATGCCGACAATCTGGTGAGATGGGGGACTCAGCATCCCCTCAGACCATTTCCGAAGGTTTTGCTGGGTCATGAGTTTTTAAAGGGAAAAAAGAAGCAATCTTAGCTAATCATTGAGATAGAGGGTCAGAGTTGTCACCACCCCCCACTGTGTGCAGGCTTGTGTTCAGGCTTGTGTTTGGGCTCATCAACTGTTTGTGATTGTCTTCAGATGCTGTCTTGTCCAAACAGTGTGTCAGACTGCTGAAAGGAAAGATAGGGAAGAGATCTAGTTATCTGTTAATTACTTATTCTTCATTTCTACTTCTTTGATCTATGGAAAGAACCAACAAGTTAGGCAGGGTGTTGTGTGCCCAAAAGATCTGAAATGTGTGTTTAGGCTGAGGGTGAGGAGAGCATGAGGGTGACTGGTTTAAGGTTAGTGACAGGACAAAGGGGCCTCTTGCAAAGAGCTTTTTCCTGTCAAAGATGCTTATAGTATCTGCCCCTGTATTAAAGGGGAATGCAGGGGAATTCCTTGGGGGTCCAGCGGTTAAGATTCAGTGATTCAACTGTAGGGGACCAGAGTTTGATCCCTGTCAGGGAAGGCCCACGTGACTCAATGGTAAAGAAGCCACCTGCAATGTAGGAGACATGCTGGAGTTGTGGGTTTGATCCTTGAGTTCGGAAGATCCCTTCGAGGAGGAAACGGCAACTCACTTCAGCATTCTTGTCTAAAAAATCCCAGGGACAAAGGATCGTGGCAGGCTACAGTCCATGGGGTAAACACCTTAGTGACTAAACAACAACAATGGGAACTAATATCCTGCATGCCCTTTGGCATGTCCCCCACCCCCACAAAACAAAAAGAGGATTGAATAAATGAGGAGGTAGTTGATAGTTAATAAATAAAAAAGATTTCACAGAGTGTGAGGACAGTGTAGGTGCGGTAGGCATGTGAGTAGAATAATAAGAACACAACCTTAGACATTATGACTAATAAGGTTAATCAGTTTATGTACATGATAATTCACTAACCTGGCTCTGCTTCCTTATTCTCATAGTAGATATAAGGTGGAACAGAATCCGGGCCTTCTAAAGAGCGCACGGCTAGGCGCGCGGTCCACTGCGCAGAAGGGCACTCGGCTGGCCGAGCCGTGCGCCTGCGCAGTGGAGGCCGCTCCCCACCCCCCACCGACCCCTGCCCCACCACCCCCCTCAGCCAGCCCACCTGGCCCAGCCTCGGCTCCGCATCCTCGCTCGGCTCTCAGCCACCCCTTTACCCTGCAGCAGCCAGCCCGGTGTCCAGCAGCATGTTCAGCTGGGTCAGCAAGGATGTCCGCCACAAGAAGGAGCCGGAACTCTTCCAGACGGTGTCTGAGAGGCTGCGGCAGCTGTACGCAGAAACTGCTGCCCCTGGAGGAGCACTACCGCTTCCATGCGTTCTACTCGGCCGCGCTGGAGGATGCCAACTTCGACAACAAGCCCATGGTGCTCCTCGTGGGCCAGTACAGCATGAGCAAGACCACCTTCATCCGGCGCCTGATGGAGCAGGACTTCCTGGGTATGCGCATCGGGCGGAGCCCACCATCGCGGTCATGCAGGGCCCCACCTAGGGCGTGGTGCCGGGCAACGCGCTCGTTGTCGACCCGCGGCGGCCCTTCCGCAAGCTCAATGCCTTCGGCAACGCCTTCCTCAACAGGTTGTGACTATTTTTGAAGTTGACATTAGCAAGACTGTGTCTGTTAAGTGTTTACTTATTTGATGAAGGAAAGCAAGCTCATGCCTGTCGGAATCAGCCCGTCTTCCTGGGTCTCCTGGGGACACTGCTCTGGCAGGTGTGGGACCCTGCAGACATCAGTGGGGGTGCTTTGTGCCGACCTTCTGGTCTGTTCTTGGACTCAACGTGTGAGCAAGGAGGCGTCACACTAATACCCACTCACTTTCAACACTGGGATCTCAGACATTTTGGAAATGAAACAAAAAGGTTTATGTGAAGTCTCTTCTGGAATTTCTAACTTCCGTAGAGAATCAAACGCTGATCAAGCTAGCCAATTCTGTGACCAGTAATAACATTTCTGTAACGACAAGTGTCCCGGGACCTGCACCCTTGGGTCTGCTCTGCCTTCCTCGCTGCTGGCTGCAGCGTGCTCTCGCCTCTTACTTCAGACAGAGAAATGTAGGTTCCTCATTTGTTTTGGAAACGTGTCTGCTGCCACATCTTTCCTCCACAGTGGCGTCCGGGGAGGAGGTGACCCACCCACCTCCGTTTACTGGGGCTGGTCCCGTTCCAGTACTTCAGAAACTGTGTTACAGGCTGCATGTGGGACCAAAGGGAATTGCAGCTTCACATTCCACGCTTTTGTTGCTCAGGTGGGAGGAAGGCTGAGACTCCTTGGGAAGTCAATGACAGACCCTCCGAAGTAAGTTGAAGTGATTTTGTTTGATCAAACTGTCTGTATATGCCTTAGCATTTATAAACCTGCCGCAGGATAATGTATTGAAATTCAGTATGTATTTCTTCTGTTTTTTCCATTCAAAGATGGTACCAGATCTTGGGGGCTTCCCTGGTGGCTCAGAGGTTAAAGCGTCTGCCTCCAATGCGGAAGACCTGGGTTCGATCCCTGGGTCGGGAAGATCCCCTGGAGAAGGAAATGGCAACCCACTCCAGTATTCTTGCCCAGAGAATCCCATGGACGGAGGAGCCTGGTAGGCTACAGTCCACAGGGTTGCAAAGAGTTGGACACGACTGAGCGACTTCACCTTAGAATCCTGAAAAGTGCTCATAAACTAGAGGATTTTCATTGTTGTGCTAGGGAGAGGACTGCTTCTTGTGGACACTACAAAGGAGTCTATCCAAACAGAGAGGCCTGACACATGAGCCACACAGAGCACAGAGACTGAGCAACGATCCCTGCCTGAGCTCAATACCACCTGATGGACCCTGGTGTTAGCTGGGCTCAATGGAGAGGGAGTAGGGCCTGGAAGCCAGAGAACTGAACTTCACCCTGCAGAGGTTTGAAGGCAGTGGGACTGCCTTCTGAGACTGTCTCAGTCCCACTCCTGGTGGTGAGAGGGGCATTACAGAACCTGAGGATGTCCATGAAGAAAGACCAGGTCTGAGGGTTTTCTCCAGCAGGTTTTCCATCTGAATGACAGGCCTTTATGTGGAGGATAGTAGAACTATTGTCTTCAGACATATGAGCTTTGGGGTGATGAAGTGTTTTAATTATTCCATGTGGCCCTGGAGCTAGAGTTAGGGCAGATAAAGAAATTTGTCCAAGTGCTGGGACCATCTGAAGATAGAGCACTTCCCATTGAGGGGAACTCAATCCTAGTCATGTAACCAGCTGGAGCAGAGGCTGAAGGCTGGGGCAGTGAAGGTAGAGATCTGGGAAGAACTGCAGTGAGGAAAAGCCAGTTCTGGAGTCTGCTCTACAATAGTGCTGGCCTTAACAATACAGAACTGCTCACTTCAAAATGTGCTGAGAGTAGATCTCAAGTTAAGTGTTCTCACCACCAAAAAAGGAACTCAAAAATATCCTGGGAGGTGTTCAGTAGGTCTTTTACCTTGATAGTGGTGATGGTATTGATGGTGTTGCATATGTCCAAATTCAGAGATTCCCTGTGAATCAGTTATCTTCCAATAAAGTTGTTATTAAAAAAAAAAAAAAAAAGAACCCCTATAATGGCTCTTTCTAATTCTAATTCATATACAAGCTGACAAAAGCAAGACAAGAATGCAAATCTATGTTCTGAAATTCTACAGTTGGGGGGTGGAGCATAGCGGCCGGAGGACTCTCACATTCTCCTCTAACAGCTATAAATATGGCAATAAACATTGATCTGTTTGCTCCTGATGGCTATACAGAGTGAAATCAATATAGTATATTGAGTGGGCAATATGTTCCTAGTTAGAGCAGTACACACTCTGGGGTAGGCAATCAGCTGCATTTAAATATGAACCATGTGACTTGGACTGAGAAGAAATGCCCTGTGACTAACAACACAGATCCAGGATCACAGTGCCCACCCCTGCAGATAGCTGCGATGGTCATTATGCTGTGAGTTTCTAGGAGTTGAGGGTCAGAAACATCTCACTGCATCTCAGTCTCCTTGACTGATCACAGATATGCTGTCAGCAGCACCACATTTGAAGGAGCTGATCTCCACCTGCTTAGAAAATAAGGGAAACAACAGGTGATCAGAAATCCTGGAAACTGCCAGGAAACATGATTATAGGCATTTTCATCTTCGACCCTTGCACTTGTAATCTGTCACTCTTTCAAAGGCTGTCTTAAGTGAATTTTCTACTAGGTTTCCACAGGGTAAGTGCAGTAAAGCATGGAATGTAATTTGTCTTATTATTTTCTGCCCCTGTGTCTCTTGTCTTCTCTCTTTTGATCTGTGCTCCTGCCTTGGAATGAAATGAAGTGAGAGAATGTACTGGCAAAATTTACATACATTTTTATAATCCTCTGAGCTTATCTGCCTGTAAAAATTTTTTTTTGTTTGTTTGTTTTTATATTTAACCGTTAATTTTTGCAAAATGCTGTCTGACCTGGATAACTGTGCTTTCTTCTAAACCAGTCACATTTCTCCTCTTCTCTCGTACTCACTAGAGTAATCCTTTGACAGAGTAAATCAGATGTCACTTCTATCAAACCCTGCTGTGGTTCCCTATGTCTTCTGAGTGAAAGTTGAAGCACTCACGATGACCAATTTGCCCCACAGAATCCTGCTCAGGCTTCTCTGAACCAAACCATCCCCTCTTCCACACTTCCATCACATAAGACATGCTTATCTTCTGGAATATCCAGCCATCTTCCCATTGGGATCTTTGTCTGACTGTGTCCAACTCTGAGCCTCATCTGAGCATAGGCAGTACTGACTACCTTGCAATCTTTGCAGCTGTGCTCAAGCAGCTGCTTCACAACAAAGACATAACCACTTTCTTCAACCTTTGTGTCTTTTTGCCATAGAATTAATCATTTTTCTCATTCTCTAGAACTGATGCATCTTTATATTTGTTGGGTATTCTTCAGCATCACATCCCATTAGAAGAGCAGTTTCATGGTTGGGGGGGGGGAGGGATTTTTATTTTGTTCATGAATGTTTCCAAGCTCCTCAAATGGTACCTAAGGTACTGGGTACTCACTGTCTGTTTGTGAAATTAATATAGTAACATAAGAAATTGAAAAACTTATTTGACAATCTGTCATGCTTCTATCACACAGTGAGGGAATTTCTATATGATTAAACATCACATGAATAAAATTTAGCTCATTGATGCAACTCTGTCCTTGTGAGATTATAACAAACAAAAAACAATCATTATAAATATATATATATACATAAAGATACATATACATATATATATATATATATACACACACATACATACATATGTCCCAAATTTTCCAGCTTACAGCTCTGGATACAAGATAAATTGAACATGTAGAATTTCACAGAATAATTAAAAAGTAAAGTGAAATGACTAAAATGGTTATTTTATTATAGGATGGAGAGGGAACTAGGCAGATAAAAGAAACAAAGGCACAAAAGTATGAATGCCTGTTTCATCTTCAGGGAAATTAAAGTGGCCCCGTGTGGCAAATCAAGAAAAAAAAAAAAAAAGAAAAAAAAAACCCTTTACCAGGTCCCAGATGGGAGAACATGTAGTTCTATTTAGGGAATCAAAGTGTTATTGTTGGCAAATTCACAGTACAGTGTAAGAAGGGACATGAGATTATTAAAGCATCCTAAGTACCCTTTTAAGATGTCTTATCTGACCATCCATAAGAATCCCATGAAGATTTTTTTTTAATAATTAGTTGAACAAATGTGTAATTCATGGCAAAGAATACAATAAATTCTGACCTCCAGACCAAATATTCAATCAAGAACAATGAAAAGGGTGGTCCTAAGATGGT
This sequence comes from Cephalophus harveyi, assembly GCA_006410635.1. Classification (NCBI taxonomy): domain Eukaryota; kingdom Metazoa; phylum Chordata; class Mammalia; order Artiodactyla; family Bovidae; genus Cephalophus; species Cephalophus harveyi. Next base: position 378,783 of record SJYT01027875.1, on the reverse strand, counting down.
GGAGGAATAAGAAAGGGAGACCACTTTTTCCCCACAAATTCATCAAAAGAACATTTGAATGCTGAGCAATTTCCACAAAACAACTTCTGAAAGCTGGCAGAGGACAGTGGGCACCCAGAAAGGCAGCCCACCCACTTTGAAAGGAAGTAGGACAAAATATAAAAGACCAAAAGTGAAACAAAAGAATTAGGGACAGAGACTCGTCCTGAGGAGGAATCGTGAAGGAGGAGAAGTTTCCAAACAGAAGCAAACCCTCTCACCAGCAGATCTGTGGGGAATTTTCAAATCTCAGAAGGCAACATAACCAGGAGAAAAGAAACACACACACACACACACACACAGAAGACAGGCCTAACTGCAACTGCCAGCAGAGAAGTAGCCCAGACACTCAAGTCCACCACCAGCGACCGGGGGCTGGACAGGGAGGCGTGGGTGGCATGCTTAGGGTAAGGACTGGGCCTGAATGCCTTGAGGACAATCTGAGGGAGCTAACATGAGATAGGAACCCATACTGTGGAAGAGACCAAAAAAAAAAAAAAAAAAAGAGAAAGAGAGAAGAGAGAACTTTTCACACAGAAAGCTCTAACCTAAGGCACAGTCTGGCCTGCTCACAGAAAAAAGGACGGAGCGAATACCAGAGGAGAGCTAGCCTGCTGCAGACCAACCTCTCCCTCCACTGGAGGCAGAAAGGGAGGTGGGCGACAGCCAGAGCCAGAAGTCAAGGGACAAACTCGACCCCAGAAGTGGCATCCTCCACCAAACTGTGAGCAGGCTCCCAGTTGCTAACCAAGACTTCCTGGGATCCTGGACGGTTGACATCTGCCAGGAGGGTCTCAGCCAGAGATCAGCTCCCCAGAGGAGACACACAGCACACCTGAAATAGTGCTCTCACAGCATACCCAGGAAACCAAGCGGCTAGGACCAGGGAGTTCATTAAGGCACACAGCACACCTGGGACAGTGTGCTCGCCAAGCACCAGGTCGCCTGAGCTTCTCAGACCTGGGAAGGTCACAAAAGGCATGCCCAACTATGTCTGTGCCTTTGTGGAGTGCCCAAGAACCTGAACCTGAACAGCTTAGACCTGGGAATTGCATGAAATGCAATGCCTGCTTTGGACAGCATCCCTCCAGAGAAACCTTTAGCCTGAGCAGTGTAGACTGGGAAAGCACATGCCACTGTGAGCTGGGGCAAACCCAGTGTGGTCCATACACTGTGAGCACTCTCCACACACACCAGTGATATTTGTTTGCAGTGTTCCTCCCTCTCCACAACACAGCTGAACAAGTAAGCCTAAATAAGTGACCACCTTCACCCCTTTTGTCAAGGCAGAAATTAGACACTGAAGAGGCTTGCAAACAGAGGAAGCCAAAATAAACAAAGAATAAGAAACCTCTCTGGAAGTGACAAGGGCAACACTGTAGTAAACATTGACTAAGCATTAGATGGGGCCTATATCTGGAGAAGTATAAGCTGGAACAAGGAGCTGTCTGAAACTGAACTGACCCCACACAGCCCTAAACAACTCCAGAGAAATTCCTAGGTATATTTTTATTATTATCATTTTTATTTATTTTTAATTTTTAAGTTCTTTATTGCTCCTTTGATTTTCATTTTTATAACCTACTTTGAAAACAAAGATCCTATTTTTAATGCAAATTTCATATATATATTTTATCATTTTTGTAATTGATTTCGTTTTGTATTTTTAATATGGTATTTTTGAGAGTCTAACTTCTATATTTTTAATCTTTGCTTTTTGGTATCTGTTATCAATTTTGTACCTTTAAGAATCTAATCTTCAGTACCCATTTTTACTTAGGGGTGTGATTACTGGCTTGTTTTCCCTCTCCTCTTTTGACCCTCCTTTTTCTCCCCCAGGTCACCTCTATCTCTTCACTACTCTTTCTCTTTACTCAACTCTGTGAATCTCTCTGGGTGTTCCGGGCTGTGGAGAACATGTAGGGAGCTAATTACTGACTAGATTGGTCTCTCCTCTTTTGATTACCCCTCTTCTCCTCCTAGTCACCTCTATCTAGCACCTCCCTCTCCTCTTCTCCATGTAACTCTGTGAACCTCTCTGGGTATCCCTCACTGTGGAGAATCTTTTCAGTATGAACCTAGATATTTTATAATCAGTGCAGCATGGATGGAGAAATCTTGAAGCTACTGTAAGAATAAGACTGAAAGCCAGAGCAGGAGGCTTAAATCCAAAACTTGAAAACACCAGAAAACTCATGACTCCAGGGAACATTAATTCACAAGAGCTCATCCAAAAGCTTCCACACCTACAACTGAAACCAAGCTCCACCCAAGAGCCAGCAAGTTCCAGAGCAAGGCATGCCATGCTAATTCTTGAGCAATGCAGGAACACAACGCTGAGCATTAAAATACAGGCTGCCCCAAATCACACCAAACCCATAGACACCCCAAAACTCACTAATCTACACTTCATTGCACTCCAGAGAGAAGAGATCCAGCTCCACCCCCCCAGACTCAAGCTTCCCTAACCATGAAACCTTGACAAGCCACTCGTCCAACCCCAACCATAGGGAGCAACCTCCACAACAAAGAGGAACCAAAAATTTCCAGCTTACAGAAAGGCCACCCCAAACTCAAAATTCTAAACAAAATGAAAAGGCAAAGAAATATTCAACACATAAAGTAACATGATAAATGCCCACCAAACCAAACAAAAAAGGAGATAGGGAGTCTACCTGAAAAATAATTCAGAATAATGATACTAAAAATGACCAAAAATCTTGAAAGCAAACTGAAGTTACAGATAAATAGAATAGACAAAAGGATTGAGAATATGCAAGAAATGTTTAACAAGCACATAGAAGAAATAAAAAAGAGTCAATCAATAATGAATAATGCAATAACTAAGCATAAAAGCACTCTTGGGGGAACCAACAGTAGAAAAACTGAAGCAGAGAATAGGATAAGTGAGGTGGAAGATACAATGTTGGGAAAAAAATGAGGCATAGAGAAAAAAATAAAGGAAATGAGGAAAACCTCAGAGACCTCTGGGAAAATGTTAAATGCCCCATCATTCGAATCATAGGAGTACCAGAAGAAGAAGACAAAAAGGAAGGCCATAAGAAAATACTTGAGCAGATAATAGTTGAAAATTTCCCTAAAATGGGGAAGGAATTAGCCATCCAAGTCCAAGAAACCCAGAGAGCCCCAAACAGGAAAAACCCAAGGCAAAACACCCCAAGACACATATTAATCAAATTAATAAAGATCAAACACAAAGAACAAATATTAAAAGCAGCAAGGGAAAATCCACAAATAACACCAAGGGGATTCCCATAAGGATAACAGCTGATCTTTCAATAGAAACTCTTGAGGGCAGAAGGGAATGGCAGGACATACTTAAAGTGATGAAAGAGAAAAACCTACAGCCCAGATTACTGTACCCAGCAAGGATCTCATTCAAATATGAAAGAGAAATCAAAAGCTTTACAGACAAGCAAAAGCTGAGGGAATTCAGCACCAGCAAACTACCTCTTCAACAAATGCTAAAGGAAATTCTCTAGACAGGAAACACAGAAAAGGTTTATAAACTCGAACCCAAAACAACAAAGTAAATGGCAATGGGATCATTATCAATAATTACCTTAAAAGTAAATGGGTTGAATGCCCCAACCAAAAGACAGACTGGCTGAATGGATACAAAAATAAGACCCTTAAATATGCTGTCTACAAGAGACCCACCTTAAAACAAGGGACACATACAGATGGACTGTGAAGGCCTGGAAAAAGATATTTCATGCAAATGGTGACCAAAAGAAAGCAAGAGTTGCAATGCTCATATCAGATAAAATAGACTTTGAAATAATGGCCTTGAAGAGACAAAGAAAGACACACCACAATGACCAAAGGATCAATCCAAGAAAAATATATAATAATTATAAATATATAGGCACCCAACATAGAAGCATCACAATATGTAAGGCAAATGCTAACAAGTATGACAGGGGAAATTAACAGTAACACAATAGCACAACTCACACATATGGATAGATCAATTAAACAGAGAACTAGCAAGGAAACACAACTTTAAATGATACAATGGACCAGTTAGACCTAATTGATATCTCTCGGACATTTCACCCCAAAACAATGAAATTCACCTATTAAGTGCACACAGAACACTCTCCAGGATAGATCACATCCTGGGTCGTAAATCTACCCTTGGAAAAGTCAAAAAAATTAAAATAATTTCAAGCATCTTTTCTGATCACAATGAAGTAAGATTAGATGTCAACTACAGGGAAAAAAATGTATTAAAAATACAAACACATGAAGGCTAAACAACATGATTCTGAATAACCAGCAAATCACAGAAGAAATAAAATATGCATAGAAACGAATGAAAATAAAAACACGACAACCAAAAACCTATGGGATTCAATAAAACAGTGCTAAGGGGAAGGTTCATAGCAATACATGCTTACCTCAAGAAACAAGAGAAAAATAAAATAAATAACCTAAGTTTGCACCTAAAGCAACTGGAAAAAGAAGAAATGAAGAACCTCAGGTTTAGTAGAAGGAAAGAAATCATAAAATTAGGGCAGAAATAATTGAAAAAGAAACAAAGGAGACTATAGCAAAAGTCAACAAAACTAAAAGCTGGTTCATTGAGAGGATAAACAAAATAGACAAACCATTAGCCAGACTTATCAAGAAAAAAAGGGAGCAGAATCAAATCAATAAAATTAGAAATGAAAATGGCAAAATCACAACAGATAACACAGAAATACAAAGGATCATAAGAGACTATTATCAGCAACTGTGTGACAATAAAATGGACAACTTGGAAGAAATGAACAATTCTTAGAAAAGTATAACCTTCCAAAATTGAGCCAGGAAGAAATAGAAAATCTTAACAGATCCATCACAAGCACGAAAATCATAACTGTAATAAAAAATCTTCCAACAACAAAAAAATCCAAGGACCAGATGGCTTCACCAGTGAGTTCTACCCAAAATTTAAAGAGTTAAAAGTTATCCTACTCAAACTCTTCCAGAAGATTGCAGAGGAAAGTAAACTGCCAAACTTATTCTATGAAGCTATCATCACACTAATACCTAAACCAGACAAAGATGCCACAAAAAAAGAAAACTACAGGCCAAGATCATTGATGAACATAGATGCAAAAATCCTCAACAAAATTCTAGCAAACAGAATCCAACAACATATTAAAAAGATCATACATCATGACCAAGTGGGCTTTATTCCAGGGATGCAAGGATTCTTAAATATTCACAATTCGATGTGATACACCACATTAGCAAATTGAAAGGTAAAAACCATATGATTATCCCAACAGATGCAGAGAAAGCCTTTGACAAAATTCAACAACTATTTATGATAAAAAACCCTCCAGAAAGCAGGAATAGAAGGAACATACCTCAATATAATAAAAGCCATATATGATAAACCCACAACAAACATTATCCTTAATGGTGAAAAATTGAAAACATTTCCCCTAAAGTCAGGAACAAGACAAGGGTGCCCACTCTCACCACTACCATTCTACATAGTTTTGGAAATTTCAGCCACAGCAATCAGAGATGAAAAAGAAATAAAAGAAATCCAGATTGGAAAAGAAGAAATAAAGCTCTTTTTGTTTACAGATGGCATGATCCTCTACATAGAAAACCCTAAAAACACTGCCAGAAAATTACTAGAGCTAATCAATGAATATAATAAAGTTGCAAGATATAAAATTAATGTATAAAAATCCCTTGTATTCTTATACACTAAAAATGAGAAAACAGAAAGAGAAATTAAGGAAACAATTCCATTCACCATTGCAATGAAAAGAATAAAATACTTAGGAGTAAATCTACCTAAAGAAACAAAAGAAGTATTTATATAACACTGATGAAAGAAATCAAAGACAACACAAATAGATGGAGAAATATACTGTGTTCATGGATTGGAAGAATCAATATAATGAAAATGAGAACACCATCCAAAGCAATCTATAGATTCAATGCNGTAAATCTACCTAAAGAAACAAAAGATTTATTTATATAACACTGATGAAAGAAATCAAAGACAACACAAATAGATGGAGAAATATACTGTGTTCATGGATTGGAAGAATCAATATAATGAAAATGAGAACACCATCCAAAGCAATCTATAGATTCAATGCAATCCTCATCAAGCTACTTTCAGAGAACTTGAACAAACAATTTCACAATTTGTATGGAAATACAAAAACCTTGAATGCCCAAAGAATCCTGAGAAAGAAAAATGAAACTGGAAGAATCAACCTGCTTGACTTCAGACCATCATACAAATTGATAGTCATCAAGACAGTATGGTACTGGCACAAAGACAGAAATATAGATCAGTGGAACAAAATAGAAAGCCCAGAGATAAATCCACACACCTATGGAAACCTTATCTTTGACAAAGGAGGCAAAAATATCCAATGGAGAAAAGACAATCTCTTTAACAACTGGTGCTGGGAAAACTGGTCAACCATTTGTAAAAGAATGAAAGAGTACTTTCTAACACAATACACAAAAATAAACTCAAAATGGATTAAAGATCTAAATATAATACCAGAAACTATAAAACTCCTAGAGGAAAACATAGGCAAAACACTCTCTGACATAAATCAGAGCAGGATCCTCTATGACCCACCTCCCAGAGTAATGGAAATGAAAGCAAAAATGAACAAATGGGACCTAATTAAACTTGAAATCTTTTGCACAACAAAGGAAACTATAAGCAAGGTGAAAAGACAGCCTTCAGAATGGGAGAAAGTAATAGCAAATGAAGCAACTGACAAAGAATTAATCTCAAAAATATACAAGTAGATCATGCAGCTCAATTCCAGGAAAGTAAACAGCTGACTCAACAAATAGGCCAAAGAATTAAACAGACATTTCTCAAAAGAAGACATACAGATGGCTAACAAACACATGAAAGGATGTTCAACATCACTCATTATCAGAGAAATGTAAATCAAAACCACAACGAGTTACCATATCACGCTGGTCAGAATGGCTGCTATCAAAATGTCTACAAAAAAATAAATGCTGTAGAGGGTGTGGAAAAAAGGGAACGCTTTTACACTGTTGGTGGGAATGCAAACTAGTACAGCCCCTATGGAGAACAGTGTGGAGATTCCTTAAAAATCTGAAAATAGAACTGCCATATGACTCAGCAATCCCACTGCTGGGCATACACATCAAGGAAACCAGAATTGAAAGAAACACATGTATCCCCAGTGTTCCTCACAGCACTGTTTACAATAGTTAGGACATGGAAGCAACCTAGATGTCCATTGGCAGACAAATGGATAAGAAAGGTGTAGTATATATACACAATGGAATATTATTCAGCTATTAAAAAGAATGCATTTGAATCAGCTCTAATGAGGTGGATGAAACTGTAGCCTATTATACAGAGTGAGTTAAATCAGAAAGAAAAACACCAATACAGTATATTAATGTATATATATGGAATTCAGAAATATGGTAATGATGACTCTATAGTCAAGATAATAAAAGAAGCACAGATGTAAAGAACAGACTTTTGGACTCTGGGAGAAGGCTAGGGTAGGATGATTTGAGAGAATAGCATTGAGACATGTATATTACCATATATGAAATAGATAACCAGTCCAGGTTCAAAGCATGAGACAGGGCACTCAGGGCCAGTGAGCTGGGATGATCCTGAGGGATAGGATAGGGAGGGAGGAGGGAGGGGGTTTCAGGATGGGGGACACCCATGGCTGATTCATGTCAATGTATGGCAAAAACCATTACAATATTGTAAAGTAATTAGTCACCATTTAAAATAAATATATTAATTTTTTTAAAAAAAGAACAAGGAAATATGATGGAAACAATACATTACAAATATGTTTGTGCAGACACACACATGACACCTGAAAACAGGGAAAACTCTAGAATGGGCTTTGGGTGGGAGCTGTATTTGCTCTGAGGTCATTTGCAGCATGCTACAAAGGAGGAAGCAGTCAAAGCCAGAGCTTGCTATGATGGAGAATCTTAGAGTCAGTGCCTGACAGCTATGGATTCCTGGAGATATATATATGTGTGTGTATATGATAAAGGAGAATATATCTAAACCAGCTATAACTTCCCCATCTCCTGACAAAAGTCTATGTATGCAGAAAGGGCTACCTTTCCAGTAAGCAGAACAAATGGAGTGAAAGGACATTTAAGAGATTTCTACATCTTTTTTTCCTAAACTTAAATATTTTACTTTCACTTTCACATGGATGGGTTGGGGAGAGAATCTCAATCATGGAATTTATATTGAGCAAATCCCAACTTGGAGTTTCTCCAGGCATATAGATGTGAAGAAGACAATATTTCTACTCTAATGTGGATGGTTGTTGTTCAGTCACTCAGTCGAGTTTGTGACTCCATGCACTGCAGTACACCAGGATTCTCTATCTTTCAACATCTCCCAGGATTTCTTCAAACTAATGTCCATTGAGTTGATGCTATCCAATCATATTCTCTGTTGCCCCCTCCTCCTCCTAACTTCAATCTTTCCCAGCATCAAGGTTTTTTCTGAGTTGGCTCTTTGCATCAGGTGGCCAAAATATTGGAGTTTCAGATTCAGCATCAGTCTTTCCAATGAATACTCAGGGTTAACTAGTTTGATTTCCTTGCTGTCCAAGGGACTCTCAAGAATTTTCTCCAGCACCACAGTTCAAAAGCATCAATTCTTCAGTGAATCCTTCAAAATATATCATTTATCAAGGAAAATGAACCATCAATAGGGAAAGATAACTAAGGACACAGCAAAATGATATCCATAAATGGATGATCAAGAAACAGAAACCTAAAAATCAATAGCTAATATAGATCCACCAAAAGTTTAAGTATTGGTTTTATCAAGTGTTTTACAATGTTCAAACAAGTTGATGCAACTGATCTCAGCATGGAAATGAATTTAATTAAAAATGAAATAGAACATTTGACAGATGGGTAAATGGGAAAAAAATATAGAATTTAAGGAAACTAAACAACATTAGTTATATTCTTAATAAACTGTAATATTGGATAGAAAAGTTTAATGGGAAATATAAAGACGTTTGAAGATAGAATTGATAAATTAGGGTATATGCCAAAAGATATTGGGCAAAATGTAGCTTGAACAGACACAGATATGGAAAACAGAAGAAATGGTAAGAAACACAGAGAAAACAATAAGACAATCAACATGCCCTTGATTTGAATCCTATAAAGAGAAGAGATAAAATAGGGGAAAATTATATTTGAAGCAAAAATGGCTGAGAGTTTCCCAGATCTTATGAAATATATCAACTGTAATTTCAAAAGGCCTAGCAAAATTCAAAGCAAAACAAATAAACAAACAAAAAATCTAACTCAGCATAACACAAATCATTATGAAAACTGAGGTAAGTTGAAGTAAAGCTATTTCCAGACAACAGAAATTGAAGTAAACTCCACAAAGAATGTTCTAAACAGAAACAGAGAATAGCTAAAGGCTTTGATCTAGGGGGAAAGAAAATGGTTAAGATAATCACTTTACAATCACAGTGAAATAGTAGTCTAAAGTGTAGAGTAGGTCTAGAGGTCAAGGTTTCATCTCCCTTGTTAAGTGGTCTGGATTTATTCCAGGAGCAATGAGAAGACACTGAAGCTTTAGGCTGAAAAGTTATACATAGCTGTGTCTATGTTTTTCAAAAGATTACTCCGACTGTAATGTCAGAAAAAAGCTGTAGAAAGTGAGAGCTGAACACAGAGTGGTGTTAGAAGGTAAATGACAGCCAACAGCCCATAGAAGAAAACCCTATTGTTGTCTTCACATTCAGTAATATAGTTTCATTTCCTTAATGTAATTTTTGAATATACTCCACTATATTCACAAGTTTTTAAAAACATTATAGAAGAGGATCTTTATACTCAATTGTCTTCCTCTTGTAATCTAAGATTTCATACACTTCTTGCCTACAATACCAAATTTGCTCAATCTAGCCAAATGGCCTGTCCGATGATATTTATCCTCCTAATCTCCTATGCACCCTTACATGATCTTTATTTCTTATGTAGTCACTTATATTTCTAGTGTGAAGACGTCCAAAAAGGAAAATATGATTTTTGCAGATTATTTATGCACTCATAAGAAGTTTCTAGACACCTACCTGTGGTTAAAGAAGCTATCAAATACAAATTGCATCTTCGTATTCCTAAATGTTGAACAGATTGCATTTATCCCTTGAATGCTGTACATTATCAGATATGTTACACACAGAAACACACATACTCATACACACATAATGAAATACAGTATGTGAGAAGAAATTTGAAAATATGATTGAACCATGTAGGATCTCTTTAATACTTATTGTAGTGTTTGAATTGGACGAGGAAGACAGGCTGGACTAATGCTTTTCAAAAAATAAATCATTCAGTGGATTTGGAAGAAATTTTAGTTGCTCAACTCCAGACTGTGTACGCTGTTGTTCAGTCATTAAGTCATGTCTGACTCTTTGCCACTCCATGGACTCCAGCACTACAGGCTTCCCTGTCCTTAATTATCTCCTGAACTTTGCTCAAACTCACATCCAATAAATCAATGATGTTATCCAACCATCTCATTCTCTAACCCTCTCTTCTCCTCTTGCACTCAATCTTTTCAGCATCATGTTTTTTTCCCAATGATTCAGCTCTTCACATCAGGTGACCAAAGTATTGGAGCTTCAGTTTCAGCATCAGTCCTTCCAAAGAATATTAAGGGTTGATTTCCTTTAGGATTGACTGATTTGAACTCCTGGCAGTGCAAGGGACTCTCAAGAATCTTCCCCAGCACCACAGTTTAAAAGCACCAATTTTTCGGCACTCAGCCTTTTTTATCATCCAACTCTTACATGCATAGACTACTACTTGAAAGACCATGGCTTTTAACATATGGATCTTTGTTGGCATAATGATATCTCTGCTTTTTAATAAACTGTTTAGATTTGTCATAGCTTTTCTTCCGAAGATCAAGCCTCTTTTTTATCTAATGATCTGAGAGAAGTATGTTCAGAACCCAGGGCATTTACTTGGACATTTCCTATGATTCCAAGCCTGCTGATCATTATGAAGATAATCTTTTTTGATCATGGTTTGATGAAAGCAAGGCAACAAAAGATTTTATTATTTATAAAGAAGCACCAGTTTCACCCCACTAAAAATCTAGACCAGTTGAAATGCTGAATGAATTTTAAGGAGTGAGATGATAAACCTCATTATAGCTTGGGGCCCTTTTCAGTAATAGAAACTAGATAATCTCATTAAAACTCTCAGCATTTAAAAACAAATCAGTGAATCACCATTTCAAATAAAAAGCAGTATTGTGAGCATAACGAGTGCAAACAGACACGAGCCCTGTAAGGTGTGGGTTGACTTATAGGTGTTTGGTTTCTTATTCCAGTTCTGCTTTCAACTGAAGCTGTGGTAAACCATTTCTGGGAGGCTGTTGTTTTTCAATCACTTAGTCATGTCCAACTCTTGTGATACCATGGACTGCAGCAAGCCAGGCTTCCCTGACCATCACCATCACCTGGAGCTTACTCATGTCCCTTGAGCTGGTGATGCCATCCAACCATCTCATCTTCTCTCATCTCCTTCTCCTCTTATCTTCCCAGCACCAGGGTCTTTTTGAATGTCAGCTCTTTGGATTAGGTGCCCAAAGTACTGGAACTTCAGCTTCAGCATCCATTGTTTCAAATGAATATTCAGGGTTTATATTCTTTAGGATTGACTGGTTTGACCCTCTTACAGTCCAAGGGACTCTGAAGAGTCTTCTACAACACCACAGTTCAAAAGCATCAATTCTTCGGTGCTCAGCTTTCTTTAATGGTCCAACTCTGACATCAATACATGACCACTGGAAAAACCATAGCTTGGATTATATGGACCTTTGTTGGCAAAGTAATGTTTCTGCTTTTTAATATGCTGTCTAGATTTGTCATAGCTTTTCTTAGAAGGAGGAAGTGTCTGTTAGTTTCATGGCTGCAGTCACCGTCTTCAGTGGTTTTGGAGCCCAAGAAAATAAAATCTGCTCTTGTTTCCACTTTTTCTTCATCTGTCTACCATGAAGTGATGGGACTGGATGCCACAATCCTATTTTTTTTTTTTTTTTTTTTTGAAGGGAGTATACTATGCACAGGCCTGTACTATAATTAATAGGCCTTCTTTGAAAAATAAGGATTACTTTCTCATCAACCCCAGGTGAAGGGCTGGGAGCAGTAAAAAATACATTGTGGAAAGACATCTTGAAAGTAAAATGTTGAAGTACTGATGTGACTGGTGAAAAATCATTAGTGACTATTCAGGTAACCAGAGCCTTGAGGGAGTTGCTGAGAAAGGGCATCACTAGCCAAAAGATTAAACAAAGTCATGAAAGGCCTGAAGGTTTGGCATTGAGAACTGTGCATTATATATCTTCACCCCCGATCTGAGATTGTAAAGAACAGATATCTCTAGAGCACGAATAAGGAAGTAGAAGTTAACAATAAAAAGCATGCAAGGATTAGTATCTGTGCTTTTGCCTGCGAATGGCATCAGCCCCTGATAGCCACTTTATTTCTGAGTCTTCTTTTTCTTTATTGTTCTGCAGCACCGCTCCCTCGAGTTGGTTCATTGTTGGGATGGTCCCGACATTTTGAAGGTTGAGTTTTAAGTTAGCTTTTTCACTCTCCTCTTTCACGTTCATTAAGACACTCTTTAGTTCTTCTTCACTTTCTGCCATTTGAGTGATATCATCTGCATATCCAGGATTTCCCCTGGTGGCCCAGAAGTAAGGAATCTATGTGCAGTTCAGGAACCACAGGAGACATAGTCTCAGTCCCTGAGTTGGTAAGATTCCTTAGAGGAGGACATGGCAACCCACTCCAGAATTCTTGCTAAGAGAATCCCATGGGCAGAGGAAGCTGGCAGCCTAGTCCACAGGGTTGCAAATAATAGGGCACGGCCAAAGCAACTTACTACATCTGAATATCTGAAATTCTTGATATTTCTCCCAGAAATCTTGCTTCCAGCTTGTGATCCATCCAGCCTGGCATTTTGAATGACATACTCTGCATATACGTTAAGTACACAGGGTGACAATATGTAGCCTTGACATACTCCTTTCCCAATTTTGAACCAGTCTGTTTCTCCATGTCCAGTTCTAACTGTTGCTTCTTGATCTGCATCCAAGTTTCTCAGAAGACAAGTCAAGGTGGTCTGGTATTCTCATCTCCTTAAGAATTTTCATGATTTGTTGTGATCCACACCATCAAAGGCAATGAAGTATAATTAGATGGTTTTCTGGAATTCCCTTGCTTCTATGATCCAATGTACACTGGCAATTTGGTCTCTAGTTCCTCTGCCTTTTCTAAATCCAGCTTGTACATCTGGAATTTCTTGGTTCACACACTGTTAAAATGTAGCTTGAAGGAAATTGAGCATTATCTTGCTAGCATGGGAAATGAGCACCACAGTATGGTAGTTTGTATATTCTTTGACATTGTCTTTCTTTGGCATTGGAATGAAAACTGATCTCCAGTTCTGTGCCCCTGCTCAGTTTTCCCAGTTTGCTGGTATATTAATTGTAGCACTTTAACAACATCAACTTTTAGGATTTTAAATAGCTCAGCTGGAATTCCATCACTTCTGCTAGCTTTGTTAGTAGTAATGCTTCCCAAGACACACTTGGCTACCCATTCCAGAATGTCTGGCTCTAGATGAGTGACCACACCATCGTGGTTATCTGGGTCATTAAGACCTTTTTGTGTATAGTTCTTCTGTGTATTCTTTCCACCTCTTCTGTTTCTGTTAGTTCCTTGCAATTCTGTCTTTTATTGTGCCCATCTTTGCATGAAATTTTCCTTTGATATTTCCAATTTTCTTGCAGAGGTCTAGATCTCTAGATCTCTTTATTCCCATTCTATTTGATTGTTTTCCTTCACTTCTTTGCATTGTTCACATAAGAACTTACCTTAAGGCATTTTTGTTTCTCCTTGCTCTTTTTTTCCTTTTTTTTCTGGAGCTCTGCATTTAGTTGGGTATATCTTTTCCTTTCTCCTTTGCCTTTTGCTTCTCTTCTTTTCTCAGCTATTTGCAAGGCATCCTCAGACAACCACCTCTCCTTCACACAAACTCTGTTTGTAGAATAAAATAATTTTGCATCAGGGAAGGGTATCCAGCATGGTTGTCTGGACAAAGATGCCAGGTAAGTGAAGTGACTGAGCTCTAAAAAGGGGAGAAGAAAAATGCAGTCTGAACACCAATCAACAATAATATAAAGTGATTTAAAAATAACTGCATCTATTTAAGATTGCCCACATATAGTTACCGAAGATGATTTGGACTCTTCTTGGGGTGCTAATAAAATGTAGGTGTTCCAGAGAAGTAAAAGGTTTGATAAGCCCTTCATAATTGATGTAGTCGTTACAGAAAGAGAGGAACTCAATCAACTAAGTCATTGCCTCTCTCCTTTCAAATCAGGAATTGCCAATCATGAAAACTCCATTCCTCTAAGAAAAAAAAAAGAAAAGTCTTATTGAAAAGCCTGGACAATCTGCATATTAGCATATTTATATATATACATGGTATAATATGAAGTCTCTTGCCTCCAAATTATTTTTGATAACTAGATAAATGCTAACAGTAGAAATGTGTGAACCACATAAGTTAAAATTGTATAGTAACTAAATAAAAAGCAAAAAGGGACAAATTAGATTCATTTTAATAATATATTTTATTTGACCTTGTCAATAAAACAATATTTCAACAAATATAAATATAAAAACTTAATGAAATATTTAATATTTTTTTTTTTTAAGAGAGATTTTTAAGTGACTAGACTGTGCTTTGTTCTGCCTTGTTCTTCCAGAAGGTTTGTTGCTGCTACACTGGGGAATTTAAATTTTAGATTAATTTTAGAGGAGGGCAGGAACAGCATGATTTTGTTTGCTTGCTTTTGTGTTTGGATTGACATATAAGTGACTTACAACATTGTGCCAGTTTCAGGTGTGTAACACACTGATTCAATATTTCTGTGCATTACAAAATGATTACCACAATGTCATCTTACCATCTGTCACCATGCACAGTTATTACAATATTATTGGCTATATTCCTTATGCTACAGATTACATCTCTGTAACATTTTATGACCACAAGTTTGTATCTTTTAATCCTCTTCACCTATTTTGCCCACATCCACATTCCCCACCCCTTCTGGTAAACACCTGTTAGATTTATGTATCTATGTCTTTCCACTTTATGTTTGCTCCTTTCTTTTGTTTGTTAGATTCTATATATAAGAAGTTAAATAAGGCAATATTTGTCTTTTTCTCTCTGATATATTTCACTTAGCATAATAGCTCTAGGTTGATTCATTTTGTCACAAATGGCTAGATTCATTCCTTCTTTTTTATTTTTTATTTAATTTTTTTAATTTTACTTTATTTTACTTTACAATACTGTATTGGTTTTTGCCATACATCAACATGAATCCGTGTTACCAATCCTGACCCCCTTCCCACCTCCCTCCCCATATCATCTCTCTGGGTCATCCCAGTGCACCAGCCCCAAGCATCCTATATTCTGCATCAAACCTTCTTATACCTGAGTAATATTCCATTGTATGTATGCAAGATACCTGAAAAACAGATTTGTTGAGTAGACCCACTCATATGAAAATTTTTTCATTAAATATTTACTTACAGAGAACAAAATGGCAGAGGAGTAGGTGGACGTGGAGTACACCTCTCTCTGTGGATACATCAGGAATACACCTCAGATACAGAAGTGCTTGTAGAACACCAACTGACAGTGGACAGGAGGACCTGACCAGTGGAATAGAATATATAGAATGCCACAAAACCTGGTAGGATGAAGGAACTTGGGGGAAAAACAGGAGTGTTAGCACTGGACCTGCCCTCAGTGGGTGGGAGAACTGAAGCAGGGGTCCGATCCCCACATAGGGGCAATTATCTGAGTCAGAGGAGACATATTTAAGGCTGAGAGTGAAGCAACTGATCTGTGGCAGCCTAAATGGAATGAGAATCAGACAGTCCTTGCCACAGCCATACATACTCCAGACAGGGAGGCTGAGTTTGGGGATTGTGGAGTGATCCCAGGGTGAGGGCTGCTGTTGATTGAGGAGAGACTGATTAAGGGGATATGAGGGAGGAGACTGTGGTGGGAAATGCTTGTGGAGGAAAGCCAGGACGCCATGGAAGTAAGGTGATACTGCTGAGGGAATGGAGCCAGCACCACAGCCTCTCTCTCTCCACAGGCTAGCATTGGCAGCTGAACAATAGAGAGGCTGGCCCATCAACTGCTTGACACACTGATCTACAGAGTAGGACCCTACCCAGGGGGCCCCTTTATGTGCCTGACAGGCCAAACAATATAGAAGGACACCAGGCAAGATAGCCCTCTAAGTGCCTGAAGGGACGGAGCTACGGAGAAAGACTGGCTAACGCTAACCCTAACCCAGCTACAGGACACTCGACAGAAGACTCTGAAAGGGCCATAACTCCTGCAGCAGAGGCAGCCTGTGTCCCTGGACACTTGGCACCACCAGGGTCCCCACAAGCCAAGCAGCTGCACTACCTTCATGCTCAACTCTCACTGGGGCAGAACTGCCACGGGCAAAATATGTCTTGCTTCTGTGTGCCCAGAGTCACTTCTATAGTGTCCCTGTAGTGTCCTGGCTCTGTGTCCTTGTAGACTGTGGCCCATCAGGCTTCTCTGTCAGGGAGGGGCATACTCCAAGCAAGAATACTGGATCCTATTGGTCAATCAGTATTGGTTGCCATATCCTTCTAGGGCACTATATTTCCTGCTAACTGAGCCACCAACTCCTCTCAGTGGCTGGTGCTGGCAGAACCCCTGCAACTGAAGCAGCTGCACCACCTCCACAACTGGCCCTCAGAGGGGCACACCCAAGTCTTCCCAGGCAGTCTCAGGCGCAAATGCCAACAGACAACCCATACACAGAGGTGGAAATAAAACCACAATTGAAACCCAGGGGCAGTGTGGCTAAGGAAGAAGACACAAACCTTCCCACCAGCTGTACAGTTCAATTCACTTCAGTCGCTTAGTCTTGTCCGACTCTTTCTGTCCCCATGAATTGCAGCACGCCAGAACTCCCTGTCCATCAACAACTCCCAGAGTTCACTCAGACTCACATCCATCGAGTCAGTGATGCCATCCGGCCATCTGTCATCCCCTTCTCCTCCTGCCCCAATCCCTCCCAGCATCAGAGTCTTTTCCAATGAGTCAACTCTTTACATGAGGTGGCCAAAGTACTGGAGTTTCAGCCCTAGCATCATTCCTTCCAAAGAACACCAAGGACTGATCTCCTTTAGAATGGACTGGTTAGATCTCCTTGCAGTCCAAGGGACTCTCAAGAGTCTTCTTCAACACCACAGTTTAAAAGTATAAATTCTCCAGTGCTCAGCTTTCTTCACAGTCCAGATCTCACGTCCAAACATGACTACTGGAAAAATCATAGCCTTGACTAGATGGACCTTTGTTGGCAAATAATGTCTCTGCTTTTGAATATGCTCTCTAGGTTGGTCATAGCTCTCCTTCCAAGGAGTAAGCATCTTTTAATTTCATGACTACAATCACCATCTGCCATGATTTTAGAGCCCCCGAAAAATAAAGTCTGAAACTGTTTCCGCTGTTTCCCCATCTATTTCCCATGAAGTGATGGGACCAGATGCCATGATCTTAGTTTTCTGAATGTTGAGCTTTAAGCCAACTTTTTCACTCTCCTCTTTCACTTTCATCAAGAGGCTTTTTAGATCCTCTTCACTTTCTGCCATGAGGGTGGTGTCATCAGCGTATCTGAGGTTATTGATATTTCTCCTGGCAATCCATTCCTGTGGTCGTGTATGGATGTGAGAGTTGGACTGTGAAGAAGGCTGAGCACCGAAGAATTGATGCTTTTGAACTGTGGTGTTGGAGAAGACTCTTGAGAGTCCCTTGGACTGCAAGGAGATCCAACCAGTCCATTCTGAAGGAGATCAACGCTGGGATTTCTTTGGCAGGAATGATGCTAAAGCTGAAACTCCAGTACTTTGGCCACCTCATGCGAAGAGTTGACTCATTGGAAAAGACTCTGATGCTGGGGGGGATTGGGGGCAGGAGGAGAAGGGGACAACCGAGGATGAGATGGCTGGATGGCATCATGGACTCGATGGACGTGAGTCTGAGTGAACTCCGGGAGATGGTGATGAACAGGGAGGCCTGGCGTGCTGCGATTCATGGGGTCACAAAGAGTCGGACACGACTGAGCGACTGAACTGAACTGAACTGAATCTTGATTCCAGCTTGTGCTTCTTCCAGCCCAGCAGTTCTCATGATGTAGTGTGCATAAGTTAAATAAGTAGGGTGACAATATACAGCCTTGCCGTACTCCTTTTCCTATTTGGAACCAGTCTGTTATTCCATGTCCAGTTCTATCTGTTACTCCCTGACCTGCATACGGATTTCTCAAGAGGCAGGTCAGGTGGTCTGGCATTCGCATCTCTTTCAGAATTTTCCAGTTTACTGTGATCCACACTGTCAAAGGCTTTGGCATAGTCCATAAAGCAGAAGTAGATGTTTTTCTGGAACTCTCTTGCTTTTTCTACGATCCATCGGATGTTGGCAATTTGATGTCTGTTTCCTCTGCCTTTTCTAAAACCAGCTTGAACTCCTGGAAGTTCACGGTTCAGGTATTGATGAAGCCTGGCTTGGAGAATTTTGAGCAGTACTTTACTAGCGTGTGAGATGAGTGCAATTGTGCAGTAGTTCGAGCATTCTTTGGCGTTGCCTTTCTTTGAGATTGGAATGAAAACTAAACTTTTTCAGTCCTGTGGCCACTGCTGAGTTTTCCAAGTTTGCTGGCCTATTGACTGCAGCACTTTCACAGCATCATCTTTCAGGCTTTGAAATAGCTCAACTGGAATTCCATCACCTCCACTAGCTTTGTTCATAGTGATGTTTCTAAGGCCCACTTGAATACACATTCCAAGACGTCTGGCTCTAGGTGAGTGATCACACCATCATGATCATCTTGGTCATGAAGATCTTTTTTGTACAGTTCTTCTGTGTATTCTTGTCACCTCTTAATATCTTCTGCTTCTGTTAGGTCCATACAATTTCTGTCCTTTATCGAGCCCATCTTTGCATGAAATGTTCCCTTTTTACCTCTAATTTTCTTGAAGAGATCTCTAGTCTTTACCATTCTGTTTTTCATCTATTTCTTTCCATTGATCTCTGAGGAAGGCTTTTTTATCTATTCTTGCTATTCTTTGGAACTCTGCATTCAGATGCTTATAACTCTCTTTTTCTCCTTTTCTTTTGGCTTCTCTTCTTTTCACAGCTATTTATAAGGCCTCCCCAGAGAGCCATTTTGCTTTTTTGCATTTCTTTTCTATGGGGATGGTCTTGATTCCTGTCTTCTGTACAATGTCATGAACCTCTGTCCATAGTTCACCAGGCACACTCTCTATCAGATCTAGGCACTATCAGTTCAGTTCAGTCGCTCAGTCGTGTCCGACTCTTTGTGACCCCATGAATCGCAGCACGCCAGGCTCCCCTGTTCATCACCATCTCCCGGAGTTCACTCAGATTCATGTCCATCGAGTCCGTGATGCCATCCAGCCATCTCATCCTCGGTCGTCCCCTTCTCCTCCTGCCCCCAATCCCTCCCAGCATCAGAGTCTTTTCCAATGAGTCAACTCTTCGCATGAGGTGGCCAAAGTACTGGAGTTTTTCACCTCCACTAGCTTTGTTCGTAGTGATGCTTTCTAAGGCCCACTTGACTTCACATTCCAAGATGTCTGGCTCTAGATTAGTGATCACATCATCATGATTATCTGGGTCGTGAAGATCTTTTTTGTACAGTTCTTCTGTGTATTCTTGCCACCTCTTCTTAATATCTTCTGCTTCTGTTAGGTCCATACCATTTCTGTCCTTTATCGAGCCCATCCTTGCATGAAATGTTCCCTTGGTATCTCTAATTTTCTTGAAGAGATCTCTAGTCTTTCCCATTCTGTTGTTTTCCTCTATTTCTTTGCATTGATCACTGAAGAAGGCTTTCTTATCTCTTCTTGCTATTCTTTGGAACTCTGCATTCAGGTGCTTATATCTTTCCTTTTCTCCTTTGCTTTTCGCCTCTCTTCTTTTCACAGCTATTTGTAAGGCCTCCCCAGACAGCCATTTTGCTTTTTTGCATTTCTTTTCCATGGGGATGGTCTTGATCCCTGTCTCCCGTACAATGTCACGAACCTCATTCCATAGTTCATCAGGCACTCTCTCTATCAGATCTAGGCCCTTAAATCTATTCCTCACTTCCACTGTATAATCATAAGGGATTTGATTTAGGTCATACCTGAATGGTCTAGCAGTTTTCCCTGCTTTCTTCAATTTGAGTCTGAATTTGATAATAAGGAGTTCATGATCTGAGCCACAGTCAGCTCCTGGTCTTGTTTTTATTGACTGTATAGAGCACTATAGACAGATCTATCTATCTATCTAGGTAGGCACTCTATCTATCACTTCAACTACATAATCATAAAAGATTTGATTTAGGTCATACCTAAATGGTCTAGTGATTTTCCCTACTTTCTTCAATTTAAGTCTGAATTTGGAAATAAGGAGTTCATGATCTGAGCCAGTCACCTACTAATCTTGTTTTTGCTGACTGTATAGAGCTTCTCCATCTTTGGCTGCAAAGAATATAATCAATCTGATTTCGTTTTTGACCATCTGGTGATGTCCATGTGTAGATTCTTCTCTTGTGTTGTTGGAAGAGGGTTAAATCCACAAGATCAACTAGGTAGACTCCGTGTCTATGGAATATATAAAAGGTCATTGAGAGCTCCCACAAAAGAAAATGCACTAGTTCTGATAGCTGTGATCATTGGAGGCAAGTACACTTANCGTTTTTGACCATCTGGTGATGTCCATGTGTAGATTCTTCTCTTGTGTTGTTGGAAGAGGGTTAAATCCACAAGATCAACTAGGTAGACTCCGTGTCTATGGAATATATAAAAGGTCATTGAGAGCTCCCACAAAAGAAAATGCACTAGTTCTGATAGCTGTGATCATTGGAGGCAAGTACACTTAGGAGAAAGATTAGATTATAATCTGAGATGCCCCTGCAGCAGGTCCAAAGTTTGGCACACTGTTGAAGGTCATCCTATGGTGACTGTGACTCCCAGTGAGGGAAAAATATTTATTATTCTTATGTTTTGACTTGTTCTCTATATTCTTTTGGATTCTTTTTTCTTTTCTTTACTTTCCTTCACACCCCCCCCGCCCATGTTGTAGTTGTCAATTTTATTGGCAGTAGGAAATCTAATTAAGCTTTGGCACTTTTTTTTTCTCAGTTACATTTTTATTGTTGTTATAAACATCTGCCTTTATGCTGGGGTTTTTCAGTTCTGTGGAGTGTTCCTTTTTTTTTTTTTTCATCTTTTATCTTTAATTTTAATTTTTTAAATTTATTATTATTTTTTATACATTTATTCCTTTGATTTTCCTAATGTTGTTTTCCCCTTGCAGTTAATCTTGATTTTATATAAATATTTTTTATCTATGTCTATTTAACTTCGCTTATCTATTCTTTCTTTCTTTCCTTTCCTCTCAGAATATTCATTAGTTTTATTTTCATTGCTTTATTCCCCAACTGACACCTTGCATCAGTTTTGTTTTCCAGTTTGAGCTTTTGCCGGGGTCCAGCCCCGGTGGATCCAGGGTGATTCGAAGGGTGGACGGCGTCGGTCACGCCTTGCGTTTGCCAGGCTTCCTACCACATGACCTTGTCACGGGCGGGATTCCTCACACTGGCTCCCGGCAAGCTTTAGTTAGTTTTTTTCTGGTAGATATAATTTTTTGGCTTCCTGTTCACTGGGTCAGTCTATTGTACTTTATCTTTGTTGGACTGTTTTATCTTTGCTCATGGATGTATATGTATATGTGTATATTCCATTATTTTAATTATTATTTGCCTGATTTTATAACTGCCATTTGTCTGTGGTTCATCTTTGGTTTCTCATTTTTGGATATTTGTTTTAATCTCACTTAATGCCATAACAAACACTTGCGGAATCTTCATTCCTGTCCAGAGCTCAAGCCCTGAGCCTTTGGAATGGTAGCACTGATTCCAAGACCCTAGACTACCAGTTAACTCTAGGGAGTATCACACAATAAGTTAAAAAGAAATTATGAAAAAGCAGAGAAATGCTACACAAATGAAGGAAACACAGAAGAAACACAGAAGTCCAAATAAATGAAGAGGAGATAGACAAACTACCTGAAAAATAAATCAGAATAATGATAGTAAAGTTGATCAAAAACCTTGAAAATAAAATGGAGAAAATGCAGGATTAAATTAACAAAGACCTAGAAGAATTAAAGAATAAACATACAAACAACACAATTACTGAAATTAAAAATACTCTAGAAGAAATCAATAGCAGAATATCTGAAGCAGAAAAACGAATCAGTGAGCTGGGAGATAAAATGATGGAAACAACTTCTGAAGAGCAGAATAAAGTAAAAAGAATAAAAAGAACTAAGCACAGTCTCAGAGACATCTGGGACAATATAAAATGCACCAACATTTGAATTATAGGTGTCTCAGAAGAAGAAGAGAAAAAGAAAGAGTATGAGACAATTTTTGAAGAGATTATAGTTGAAAATTTCTCCAACATGGAAAAGGAAATAGTCAATCAAGTACAAGAGGCACAAATAGTCCCATACAGGATAAACTCAAGGAGAAACACTCCAAGGCCCATACTAATCAAACTAACAAAGACTAAACACAAATAAAGAATATTAAAAGCAGCAAGGGAGAGGCAACAAGTAACATACAAAGGAAATTCCATACACTTAAGAGCTAATCTTTCAGCATAAACTCTGCAGGTTGGAAGGGAATGCCAGGATATATTTAAAGTATTGAAAGGGAAAAATCTACAACCAGTATCTCATTCAAAATTTATGGAGAAATAAAAAGCTTTTCAGACAAGCAAATGTTAAGAGAATTCAGGAACAAGCAACCAGCTTTACAACAAATGTTAAAGGGACTTACATAATCAAGAAATACAAGAGAAGAAGAAGAAGAAAGATCTACAGAATCAACCCCAAACAATTAAGAAAATGTCAATAGGATCATATATGTCAATGATTACTTTAAATGTAAGTGGTTTAAATGCTCCAATCAAAAGACACAGAGTTGCTGAATGGATACAAAAACAAGACCCATATATATGTTGTTTAGAAGACACACACTTTAGACCTCAAGAAACATATAGACTGAAAGTGAGAGTATGGAAAAATATAGTCCATGAAAATGGGAAGCAAAAGAAAGCGGGAGTAGCAATCCTCATATTAGAGAAAATAGACCTTAAAATAAAGAATATTACAAGAGATAAGGAAGGACACTACACAATGATCAAGGGATCAATCCAAGAGGAAGATATAACAATTGTAAATATTTATGCACCGAATATAGGAGCACCTCAATACATAAGACAAACACTAACAGACATAAAAGGAGAAACTGACAGAAACAATAATAGGAGGAGACTTTAACACCCCACTAACACCAGTGGAAGACCATCAAAACAGAAAATTAACAAGGAAACACATGTCTTAAATGATACATTAGAAAAGATGGATCTCATTGGTATCTTCAAGACATTCTACCCAAATGCAGAAGACTACACCTTCCTCTCAAGTATACCTGGAACATTCTCCATGATAGACCACATCTTGGGTCACAAATCAAACCTCAGTAAACTTAAGAAAATTGAAATCATATCAAGCATCTTCTCTGACCACAACACTATGAGACTAGATATCAAATACAATAAAAAAGCTGTAAGAAACACAAACAAAAGGAGTTTAAATCACACGTTTCTAAATAACCAACAGGTTACTGAAGAAATCAAAAGGGGAATCAAAAATTTTCTGGAAAAAAGCGACAATGGAAACACAACTCAAATCCTGTGGGATGAAGTGAAAGCAGTTCTAAGAGGGAAGTTTAAAGCAATACAACCCTACCTCAAGAATGAAGAAAAACATTGAATAGGCAGCCTAACTTTACACCTAAAACAACTAAAAAAGAAGAAGGAAAAAAATAGTAAAAGGAAAGAATTCATAAAGATCTGAGAAAAAAAAACAAAAATGAAAAAATGAAAGAAACAATAGTAAAGATTAATAAAACTGAAATCTGGTTCTTTGATAAGATAAACAAAATTGACAAGCCTTTAGCCAGACTCATCAAGAAAAAAAAAAAAGAGTTGAATCAAAGCAACAAAATTAGAAATAAAAAAAGGAGAGGTTACAACAGACAATGCAGAAATACAAAGGATTATAAGATAACAACTATATGGCAATAAAATGGATAACCTAGAAGAAATGTACATATTCTTAGAAAAGTTCAATCTTCTAAGACTGAACCAAGAAGAAATAGAAATTATGAACAACTCAATTACAAGCACTGAAATTGAAGCTGTGATAAAAAATCTCCCCCAAAACAAAAGAGCAGGACCAGATGGCTTCACAGGAGAATTCTATCAAACATTTAGAAAAAAGCTAATGCCTATCTTCTCTAAAATACTTTCAAAAAACTGCATAGGAAGGAACACTTCCAAACTCATTCTACAAGGCTACCATCACCCTGATACCAAAATCAAATATAATACACACACAAAAAAACTATAGGCCAATATCACTGATGAACGTAGATGCTAAAATCCTCAACAAAATTTTAGCAAACAGAACTCAGCAACACGTCAAAAAGCTCATACATCGTGATCAAGCTGAGTTTATTTCAGGAATGGAAGGATTCTTCAACATGTGCAAATCAATCAATATGATATATTAATTAACAAATTGAAAGATAAAAACCTTATGATCAGATCAGACTAATAGATGCAGAATCAGCCTTTGACAAAATTCAGCACCCATTTATGATTAAAACTTCAAAAAAAGGGGCATAGAAAGAAATTACCTCAACATAGTAAAGGCCATATATAATAAGCCTACAGCAAACATTGTTCTCAATGGTGAAAAACTGAAAGCATCCCCCCTAAGATCAGGAACAAGACAAGGGTGTCTACTTTCAGCACTGTTATTCAGCATAGTTCTGGAAGTCTTAGCTACAACAATCAGAGAAGAAAAAGAAATAAAAGGAATTCAGATCAGAAAAGAAGTAAAGCTCTCAGTGTTTGCAAATGACATGATACTGTACATAGAAAACCCTAAAGATAGTATCTGAAAATCGCTAGAGCTAATCAGTGAATTTAGCAAAGTTGAAAGATACAAAATCAATACACAGAAATCACTTGCATTTCTATACACTAGCAATGAAAAATCAGAAAGTGAAATTATAGAATCAATCCCACTCACCACTTCAACAAAAAGAATTAAATATCTAGGAATAAACCTACTTAAGGAAACAAAAGGACTGTACACAGAAAATTATAAAACACTAATGAAAGAAATCAAGGATGGCATAAACAGATGTCATAAACAGAGATATTCCATGTTCCTGGGTAGGAAGAATCAATATTATCAAAATGACTATACTATCAAATGTAAACTACAATTTCAATGTGATCCCTATCAAACTACCAATGGCATTTATCACAGAACTAGAACAAAAAATTTTACAATTCATATGGAAACACAAAAGACCCCAAATAGGCAAAGCAGTCTTGAGAAAGAAGAATGGAGCTGGAGGAATCAACCTTCCTGACTTCAGATTATACTAAAGCTACAGTCATTAAGTTAGTATGGTACTGACACAGAAACAGAAATATAGACCAATGGAACAAGATAGAAAGCCAAGAAATAAACCCATGCACCTATGTGTACTTTATTTTTAACAAAGGAGGCAAAAATGTACAATGGGGACAAAGACAGCCTCTTCAATAAATGGTGCTGGGAAAACTAGACAGCTACATGTAAAAGAATGACATTAGAACACTTTCTAACAACATACACAAAGAGAAACTCAAAATGGATTAAAGACCCAAAGGTAAGATCAGAGACTATAAATCTCTTAGAGGAAAACATAGGCAGAACACTATGACATAAATCAAAGCAAGATCCTCTATGCCCCACCTCCTAGAGTAACAGAAATAAAAACAAAAGTAAACAAGTGGCACCTGATTAAACTTAAAAGCTTTTGCACAGCAAAGGAAATTGTAAATAAGGTGAAAAGACAACCCTCAGAAAGGGAGAAAATAATAGCAAATGAAATAACTGACAAAGGATTAATTTCCAAAATATACAAGTAGCTCAATGCCAGAAGAACAAGCAACCCAATCAAAAAATGGGAAAAAGACTTAAATAGACATTTTTTCCAAAGAAGAAATACAGATGGCTAACAAACATATGAAAAGATGGTCAACATCACTCATTATTAGAGAAAGGCAAATCAAAACTGCAATGTGATATCACCTCACACTGGTCAGAATGGCCATTATCAAAAAGTCTACAAACAGTAAATGCTGGAGAGGGTGTGGAGAAAAGCAAACACTCTCGCTCTGTTGGTGGGAATGTAAATGGATATAGCCACTATGGAAGACGGTCTGGAGCTTCCTTAAAAAACTAGGGATAAAATCACCATATAACTCAGCAATACCACTCCTAGGCATATACTCTGAGGAAACCAAAATTGAAAAAGACATTGTTCATCGCAGCATTATTTACAATAGCTAGAACATGGAAGCAACCTAGGTGATCTTCAACAGATAAATGGATAAAGAAGTGGTGGTACATATATACAATGAAATATTACTCAGCCATAAAAAAGAACACATTTGAGTCAGTTCTGACAGGGTGGGTGAACATAGAATCTATTATACAGAGTGAAGTAAGTCAGAAAGAGAAAGATAAATATCATATTCTAACGCATATATATGGAATCTAGAAAAATGGTACTGAAGAAGTTACTTACAGGGTAGCAATGGAGAAACAGACATAGAATAGACCTATGGGCATGGGGAGAGGGGAAGAGAGGGTGAGATGTTTGGAAAGAGTAATATGGAAACTTACATTACCATGTGTAAAATAGATAGCCAATGGGAATTTGCTGTATGCCTTAGGAAACTCAAACAGGGGCTCTGTATCAATCTAGAGGGGTGGGATGGAGTGGGAGATAGAAGGGATGTTCAAAAGGGAGAGGATATATGTATACTTATGGCTGATTCATCTTGAGCTTTGACAGAAAACAACAAAATTATGTAAAGCAAATTATCCTTCAATTAAAAAAAAATAGCAAGATGTCACATTACATCTAGCAAGTCAGGTACTTTTTTAAAGGAAAATATCAAATATCAACAAAATAATAACTGTAGTGTCTTGTTGACCTTGAAATATATGTAGAAGTAAAATGCAAGGCATAATATTTCATTGTATGAGTAGAAATTTATGAATTAGAAAAAAAAGACTCTATGATGAAGATAAAAATGGCCAACTGTAAAGTTATTTGACTTTATGAAGGGTCTATGCCCCTAGCCCTTGTGTTGTTCAAATGACAGTGATATATACACTATGAGTTCTCTATCCATCCAGCTATAAATGAGCAGATTTCTTCCATATTTTGGCTATGGTAAATTATGCTGCAGTTAATATTGTGGTTCACATATGTTTTCAAATTAACATTTTTGTATTATTCAGAATACACAATTCTGTGTTATCTAGAAGTGGAGTTGCTGATTGTATGGTAGTTCTCGTTTTAATATTTTAGGGAACCACCATACTGCTTTCCATGTGGCTATACAAACTTATATTCCCACCATCAGTACTGATGGTTTCTTTTTCTCTACATCATCATCAGCACCTGCTATTATTATTTTTTTGTTTTGATAATAGGCATTCTGACAGCTGTTGCATGATAGTTCATTGTGGTTTTTATTTACATTTCCCTGATTAGTGATTCTGACTATCTTTTCACATGCCTATTGGCCATCTGTATGTCTTCTTCAGATAAGTGTATATTCAGATACTCTGCCATTTTAAGTGAATTGTGTGTTTTATCAAAGGAAATAAATTGCCATTTATATGGTCAATTAATCTATAACAAAGGAGGCAAGAATGTATACTGAAAGTCTTCAATAATTTGTGTTTAGAAAACTANTCAGATACTCTACCATTTTAAGTGAATTGTGTGTTTTATCAAAGGAAATAAATTGCCATTTATATGGTCAATTAATCTATAACAAAGGAGGCAAGAATGTATACTGAAAGTCTTCAATAATTTGTGTTTAGAAAACTATCAGTTCAGGTCAGTTGCTCAGTCGTGACCGACTCTTTGCAACCCCATGAATTGCAGCATGCCAGTCCTCCCTGTCCATCAACAACTCCTGGAGTTCACTCAGACTCACGTCCATCAAGTCAATGATGCCATCCAGCCATCTCATCCTATGTCGTCCCCTTCTCCTCCTGCCTCCAATCCCTCCCCATCATCAGAGTCTTTTCCAATGAGTCAACTCTTTGCAAGAGGTGGCCATAGTACTGGAGTTTCAGTCCTAGCATCATTCCCTCCAAAGAAATCCCAGGGCTGATCTCCTTCAGAATGGACTGGTTGGATCTCCTTGCAGTCCAACGGATTCTCAAGAGTCTTCTCCAATACCACAGTTCAAAAGCATCAATTCTTTGGTGCTCAGCTTTCTTCACAGTCCAACTCTCACATCCATACATGACCACTGGAAAAACCATAGCTTTGACTAGACGGACCTTTTTTGGCAAGGTAATGTCTCTGCTTTTCAATATGCTATCTAGGTTTGTCATAACTGTCCTTCCAAGGAGTATGTGTCTTTTAATTTCATGGCTGCAATCACCATCTGCAGTGATTTTGGAGCCACAAAAAATAAAGTCTGACACTGTTTCCACTGTTTTTCCATCTATTTGCCATGGAGTGGTGGGACCAGATGCCATGATCTTCATTTTCAGAATGTTGAGCTTTAAGCCAACTTTTTCACTCTCCTCTTTCACTTTCATCAAGAGGCTTTTTAGTTCCTCTTCACTTTCTGCCATAATGGTGGTGTCATCTGCATATCTGAAGTTACTGATATTTCTCTTGGCAACCTTGATTCCAGTTTGTGCTTCTTCCAGCCCAGCATTTCTCATGATGTACTCTGCATAGAAGTTAAATAAGCAGGGTGACAATATACAACCTGGATGTACTCCTTTTCCTATTTGAAACCGGTCTGTTGTTCCATGTCCAGTTCTAACTGTTGCTTCCTGGCCTGCATATAGGTTTCTCAAGAGGCAGGTCAGGTGGTCTGGTATTCCCAAACTGTATAGCTAACTGCAAAAAAGAAAAGAAAGAAACCAACCCACTTCTTACACTACATACAAAAATAAAATCATAATGGATTAAAGACTTAAATGTAAGACCTGACAACATAAAATGCCTAGGAGAAAAAGACAGTATGCTTGCTTACACTGGCTTGAAACATTTCTTCCATTTCAGTTTATAGGAATATTTTGAGAAGGATACTTATTAATTCTTCTTTAAATGTTGTATAGAGTTCACTTGTGAAGCTATCTGGTCCTGGGCTTTTGATTCTTTGGAAATTTGTTTATTTCTATTTTAACTTCATTGCCTATAACTGGTTTATTTATATTTTCTCTCTGATTCCACCTTGGAAGTTTATATGTTTCCAGGAATTTTTTTCTTTCTTCTAGGTTGCCCTATTTGTGGCCATAAAATTATTCAAAATAGTCTCCTGACTGTTTGTATTTTTGTGGTATCAGTTTTAACTTATATTTTATTGCAGATTTTATTTGGGCCCATTCTTTTTGTTTTGTTTTTCTTGATGGGTCTGGCTAAATGTTTTTCAATTTTGTTTATTTTTTCAATCAATGACCTCCTATATTCAATGATATGTTCAGGATTTGATTATTTTTTTCAGTCTCTTTTTAAATTTTTTCCACTCTGATTTTTATAATTTCCTTCCCCCTACTAGACTTCCCTGGTGGCTCAGATGGTAAAGCATCTGCCTACAATGTGGGATACCTGGGTTTGATCCCTGGGTCGGGAAGATCTCCTGGAGAAGGAAATGGCAACCCACTTGCCTGGAAAATTCAATGGACAGAGGAGCATAGTAGGCTACAGTCCATGGGGTCACAAAGAGCTGGACATGACTGAGAGACTTCACTTCACTTCCTCATGCTAACTTTGGCCTTTGTTTATTGTGTTCTCCCCTGCCAGAAAAAATTAATTAAGATATGCTGCTGCTGCTAAGTCGCTTCAGTCGTGTCCGACTCTGTGCGACCCCATAGACGGCAGCCCACCAGGCTCCCCCATCCCTGGGATTCTCCAGGCAAGAACACTGGAGTGGGTTGCCATTGCCTTCTCCCAATTAAGATATAAAGTTCATTTATTTGAGATTTTTCTTGTTTCTAGAGATAACCCTTTATTTCTATAATTTCTCACTTAAAACTACTTTTAATCTGCCCCATATATTTTGAAAAGCTGTTTCTATTTTCATTCATCACAAGGTTGCTGTTGTTTTGTGTTTTTTTTTTTTAATAATTTCCTCTTTGGTTTCTTTGGACCCACTTTTTAGTAGCATATTAGTAAACATCTTTCCAATTTTTCTAGGGCTGAGTGTCTTCTGGCTGCTGCTGCTAAGTCACTTCAGTCATGTCCGACTCTGTGTGACCCCATAGATGGCAACCCACCAGGCGCCCCTGTCCATGGGATTCTCCAGGCAAGAACACTAGAATGGGTTGTCATTTCCTACTCCAATGCATGAACCTGAAAGGGAAGTTGCTCAGTCATGTAACTTTTGTGCTAAAACTTGTAAAGTTTAGAGAAACCAAGGGTTAGGGTTTTTTATTTTCATTTTTTTTTTTAATTAGCATTTAACCCCGTAAAGGAATACAGGTCTTATTTTTATTTTAAATTGCCAATGTTTACCTGTTTGCTTTTCTATCACAACACTCTTTTGCCCAGGGGAATAATCACTGGCAGGAATCCTCTCTTGAGGAAATATGGAATTTAAAAATCAAGGTATATGCTGTCCTTGACTCTATCATAGCTTCTCCTCTCCTCTGAACCATTGGTCTTGTCTTAAAGTTGACTCAACTGTTGTTATAGGTTACAAAAAACAGCAGTCTTAACTAAATATCGTATAAACCATAAAGATATCTACTTATCAAGGAAATACATAAAGGCAGATTTAATACTGGTTCAGAGGTGTAACAGAATCACTGAAGTCTTGATCCATTCTTCACTCTTTGCAAATTTTTTTTTTTTTTAAATTTCTGTTCTTGGTAATAAAATGACTACCTAAATTTTATTTTGCCACCAAACATTATTCTAACAGAAGTCCAAAATTGTTGGTAATGGTCTTTTTCTTGTAGAAAACTCTTATTTTAGAAAGAAAAAGACTTGTGTATGATTCTCCCAGCAGATTCTAGTTTTATAATTTTGGACAAACTCAGTCTAGCTCAGTGGCTCATTAGCAAAAGGGACCGAGATCACATCAAATAGCTGTAAGAGTATTTCTTAACCTATTATTGTCACTGCCTTCAAGGAGTCTTTTTAGATATTTTTATTGGTCACTCCCACTATGAAATTTTAATATCAGTGTCCATAATATATTTATTAGTGTACTTTATATATGTATGTGCTTTGTGAATAAATGTGACAATTCTTTTTAATTTTTTTTATTTTTCTTGAGAATCGAATGTTGTCCCCTTTGGATTGGTGTCACCCTACTGTAAACTCATAAAGTAAATCATTATTTATTCTCTGTACCTTGGTATATTATGGCAACATTTAGCAAGTTAAAAAAAAAAAAAAGGAAGAAAAGGCTGTGAGGTAGCATCAATCAATATCTGCCATAGTCCACATTTGGAATCACTTTTCAATTCAATGTTCATTGCATATTCACTAATAAAAATTCTTCATTATTTAATATTTGCCAAGTCATAAACAGGTACTCAAGACCCAGTCAGGACCTGAAAAAATTAAGTAATTTTATTCAACCCAATAGTTTAATAGGACATATTCAAACACTTCCATAACAAAGATTGACTTCCTCAATCAAATTCAAGATTGCTCCCTACCTTCTTCCTTTGGATATACAGAATATCTTGAAATAAGACACAAAATAAGTCTGGAGGCAAAACTTAATTAAAACAGGAATACAAATATTTAGCTCCCATTGTTTAGAGCACTAACTGAGACAATGTATACTATTTTCTTTCTTTCTTTTTTTTTGGTACATTATTAAAACTGGTGCAGACCTAAAGTGTCATTATCATTTTTTAAGTTTTAAGAGTTTTTTTTTTATCTTATTCCTATATTAGAGAATCAACAAATCAATAAATACTAGACTCATAACTAAAAACCAGAAAATGTAACATTTAACCAGTAAAAATAATCTTTAGTTTGACCTTCTTTTTGACCTTTAAATACATAAATCTTCATTAAATATAGTTTCTCATACAAATTACTTAGAAATATCTGTGACGTTCAGGAAAAAAAAAAAAATTGTTAAAAATGTGTACCCTAAATGCCCAGTTATATAGCCATGTTACCTGATCAAAAAATAAATATTTATTTTCTGTTAGTCTCGTAGCATTTTATATTCCTTTTTGACTCAAGAAACTTTTAAGTGAACTCAGAATTTGTGAGAATCTGCTCATTAACCAAGAGACATCAAACTAATATCATTTGCAGCAGCATGGATGGACCCAGAGAATGTCATACAAATGAAGTCAGACTGAGAAAGACAAACATCATAGAGTATTGTGGCATCTAAAAAAAAGAAGATAAAATGAACTTATTTAAAAAAAGAAAAAAAAAAACTAATAGAGTCACAGATGTGGAAAACAAATTTATGGTTACCAGGGGTTTTCCCCTGGTAATAAGAGAAGAGATAAACTGGGAGACTGGGATTGACATATGTGCACTACTATACATAAAATAGATAATTAATAAGGACCTACTTATGGCAAAAGAAACTACAATTAATGTCTTGTAATGACCTATGGGAAAATAATCTGAAAAGAATACAAATATATATAAATATATTTTATTGCATATGCATAAACCTGAATCAGTTTGCTGTATACTTGAAAATAGCACACAACACTGTAAATCAGATTTACTTCAATTAAATAAATAAAAGAACAGATTGAAGGTAGCAAATGAGCAGTGGCTGGCATGGCACTTAGTGCCCAAGGCACTTCAGTCAATTCCCTTCAGCCCATCATCCTGTTCTGTTTTTCAGAAAACTAAACACCTCCAAGATCATGGATTTCCTGTAAAGGATCAAATCATTTCCCCCCCAAACTGCATCCCTTAATGTGCCCACTTCCCCCCCCTATCAAATAAAGTGATCCTGAAGGTCTTTTGAACTTTTAAATATTTATGAATGTAAAGGAAAATTGGATTTAGATATAGCTAATGCTTCTTGGCATTTTCCCATTGAAGAGTGCTGGTATGTGGGTGCCACATTCTGTCTGGAATCTCTCATTTTCCCCTCTGTGCCTAAAGGATGTTCAGTTGTACATTTTAAAAGATTGGCTTTATCTCAAATCTGCAGACCCTCATCACCATATGCAAGAGCTTGAAAAATAATCATATTCAAAAGAAGTGGGGCATTTCACATGCCACTGCCAAGCAGAGATTAAAAGGGAGCCTTCCAGGCTTATTGGAATATCCAGATTTTGACTCACTGAAGGCTAGATAGCAAACATCTCCTTATGCTATTCACATCAATTTTGTAAGTTTGTCCCAAACGTTAAATGTAAACTAAATATAAATTTCAAATAGAAGTGAAAATATAAAATTTTTCAAGCCATACATATGATACCTGTTTTTACTTATACTCTGGTTTACTAGTGTTTGAACACTGTTGGTATTTTCCTCCTCAATTCTCTGTATCCCTTTCCCATTTTATACAGCTCACCTGCCTGGTGGAGGATTGTACATTTCTGATCCATGAGTATGAGACTGAACAAAGGCTCTGATTTTCTTCACCAGCTAGAAGCAATATCCTGGTTAAAAAACGTTCTGAGTAGTAGAGTATTAGATATGAATTACTGAAGACTAGCTTTTTTTTTTTTTCAATTTGAGGTAACCACATTATAATGTGCTAATTTTAAACAATATCAAAATTAAATATTTCAAAAATCTGAGCATTAAATGTAACTGAATGTTTATTAAGATCATTGCCTTTATTTTATAAATAAGAAATGTGAACCAGAGTATTTATCCAACAAGCATCTAAGAGTAAATCACTATTAGAGCACAATGCCACTCTTAGGTTTTTTTTTTTTTTTATTATGTTATATTACATCAGATTATGTCATAACTTATTGTATATTTACTAACCATTGTATGTTATGTAAAATAATATACAGACATAGCATATAATTTAGAATGTTTTCACCTTATTAACATATAGTTAGACTTTCATACATTGGAGAAGGAAATGGCAACCCACTCCAGTGTTTTTGCCTGGAGAATCCCAGGGATGGGGGAGTCTGGTGGGCTGCCATCTATGGGGTCGCACAGAGTCAGACACGACTGAAGTGACTTAGCAGCAGCAACAGAGTAATAGAGATAAAACTAGCCAGAATATTGTTATTTGTTAAAAAGAGTGTAATGTTTTTGACTTTTATAAGGCTGGCAGTTGAATTCAGAAAAGAAACTCAGAAAAGCAAACTGCATTAAATACATGTCACATTTTGTTGGAAAAATGAACAGTNGCAACAGAGTAATAGAGATAAAACTAGCCAGAATATTGTTATTTGTTAAAAAGAGTGTAATGTTTTTGACTTTTATAAGGCTGGCAGTTGAATTCAGAAAAGAAACTCAGAAAAGCAAACTGCATTAAATACATGTCACATTTTGTTGGAAAAATGAACAGTAGAAAATATTTGGCAGTTACAAAGCATCAAATGAATGCTGCACAATTTATATTCTAGTCTTCGTTTCAGTTTCAATGCATTGTTAAATGCATTGTATAGCTGTAATATACCAGAAGTTTAATAATGCTACATAGTTTTTCAGCATCATGCAACTGTCCACTGGCAGGTCTCTCTGACCCCAAAGTCTTCACTCTTCAAACTACAAGATGTTAAATCAAAATTGAATTTCAAATCTTGAATTGATTGTCACTGCCATCAATTTCAGTGTGTAAATTTGGTTCACTTTGTCCTTCTTGCTATTGTTTTACAAAACCTTCTGGATTTCCATAATTGTGTCTCTTTGGAGCTCTTGTACTGGGACTCCATATTTTATATTTAAGTGTCTGGATGAAAGGGATCATGAGTGGTTCTGTGCCTTTCCTTTAGCCCTGAGGACCCCTGAGGATTTGTCCCTTGGTAAAATCCTCCTGGCAACAGTTGTTCAAAGAATTGTGAAGATTTCTCTTATTCTAGATTTGAAACAATTGGAAATACAACCAAGAA
Organism: Cephalophus harveyi; assembly: GCA_006410635.1. Lineage (NCBI taxonomy): Eukaryota > Metazoa > Chordata > Mammalia > Artiodactyla > Bovidae > Cephalophus > Cephalophus harveyi. Next base: position 343,317 of record SJYT01027875.1, on the reverse strand, counting down.
CCTGGCAACACCCAAGTACCTGTCCTTCACTGTCAAGGTTGTTTATGCAGGAAGGAGTAACTGGAATGGCTTGACCCAGCTGCATTGGAGAAGAACCCATTAACCTGAGGACCATGTGACTAGCAGACATAAAAAAACTGCCAAAGCCAGTGACTTCCCCAAGTCCAGCTGGTGCGCACTCGATTCTGCATCATCATGCTACTAAATTGGTGATCAGACCCCTGTGCTAGGGTATCAGGGAAGTTCTTATTCTGATCATATTTGTACAGTCATTAACAAAATGGATGCTGAGTCTGGAAGAGCACAAGCTTTATTCAATGACCAAAGAATGAGGAGGGACTTCCCAAGTGGTGCAGTGGTGAAGAATCTACCTACCAATGCAGGAGACTCAAGAGACATGGGTTTGATGTTTGGGTCAGGAAGATCCACTGGAGGAAGAAATGGCAAACCACTGCAGTATTTGCCTGGAAAAATTCCATAGACAGAGGAGTCTGGCAGGCCCCAGTTCATGGGGTCTTAAAAGAGTAGAACACTACTGAATGAACATGTACATCACTGAAAGAATGGGAAAACAGGAACCTAGTTCATAAGTCAACTCTGCAACCCAAGTTGAGTTGTGACACTAAAATTACAGGAGGATCAGGGAGGGAATTTGAATCAGTGGGAGCAATATTCAAGAGTTATCTGAGAACACCGGTGTGGTTTGGACAAGGGTGTGGTTTGGGCCTGGAATGAAGGCAACTATTCTTTTTAGTACTTTTGTGGGCTTTTCTGGTTGTTGTCATGGCAACTGGCAACTATCATGGCTTAGTGGGTGTGTCACTTAGCTAATATATTACAATGAGTGTATAATGAGGCTCAAAGTTCACTGGAAGTCAGGTGTTCTGCAGTCTTGGGCTTTATTGATTTTAATAGGTTCTTTTATTTTTTTTTCCTTTGCAGCTTCTTCCTGAAACTTAGATAAGAGCAATTGGTTTCTGTTCCGAGGTGGGGCAGGAGTATAATGGGGCAGCAACCTTGGTAACAATCCCTCCTGAGCACACTTTTCCACCAGTACAAATGATATGGAATGTTAAACGAGGACTTGAGGTCACAAGATTTCTGCCATGCAAGAGCTGAGTGTGTAGTGCTTCTGCAAGCTTTCTATCTACCTTTGTGGAAAGTGAAGTGAACTTAGAGGCAGTGCGAACCACTGAAACCTGTTCGGGGCAGGTGGCCATTTGTGGGACATACTTAGAATTCACAATGAAAAACATAAGCATATACAATTTTCAAAATACATCATGTCACTGAGGAGCATGTGCATTTTTGCTGATTTATGAGTCTGCCTCTTTTTCTCCCTGAGAAGTCTTTTGGGCTGGACCAGGTTCTGTTCACTGCTCTACTCTATAGAGTTTTTCACTATTTTTTTCCACTTAAATTACTGCCTTTTCTCAGACTACTTGAAGATATATGTGGGTGCTCTTCATTTCGTTGACCTATTTTTTTAAATAACTTTAAAAAAATTTTTTTCATTTTACTCCACTATCTGGTAACAATCTCAATCTTTCCATTATCCTGGAAACTGAAACTACACTGAAGTCATTTGCAAATAAATTACAAGTTTTTGCAGTACACTTGCTTGGGCACACAGATGAAGACATTTTTTGACATCATGAAGGCACAACATTGCCTTCCTTGCCAAACTACTTAAAGCTGTGGTCTAGAAATGACCCTCCCACTTTAGATGTTGAGATCCTAAGGCAATGATGATATTGTAGAGTAAGCCTTCACAACTGATTTTCCTCCCCCTTTATTGAAATTCAAGTGCCCAACTTAAGCTTTGATTGCCAGAATATCCATTTCAAAGAGCCATCCAATTCAAAGACCTTGGCTATCTCCAACAAATACACTGTCAGCCACAATATTAGATAAATAGCCAGGCCATGACTCCCACTGGGGTTTCTTTGTTTTTGAGCTCTGGATCTCTGTCAGTAAATCACTGGGCTACTTGCTTTTGCCTCTTCCTATGGCAGAAAGTGAAGAGGAATAAAAAGCCTCTTGATGAAAGTGAAAGAGGAGAGTGAAAAAGTTGGAGAAAACTAAGATCATGGCATCTGGTCCCATCATTTCATGGGCAATAGATGGGGAAACAGTGGAAACAGTGTCAGACTTTATTTTTGGGGGCTCCAAATTGAACTGAATGCTTTAAATTTCTGCTCTTACCTTTCAAGTTCACCAATAAATTCTGAAAGAGATGGGAATACCAGACCACAGGACCTGCCTCTTGAGAAACCTATATGCAGGACAGGAAGCAACAGTTAGAACTGGACATGGAACAACAGACTGGTTCCAAATAGGAAAAGGAGTACATCAAGGCTGTATATTGTCACCCTGCTTATTTAACTTATATGCAGAGTACATCATGAGAAATGCTGGGCTGGAAGAAGCACAGGCTGGAATCAAGATTGCCAGAAGAAATATCAATAACCTCAGATATGCAGATGACACCACCGTTNAAGGCCGTATATTGTCACCCTGCTTATTTAACTTATATGCAGAATACATCATGAGAAATGCTGGGCTGGAAGAAGCACAGGCTGGAATCAAGATTGCCAGGAGAAATATCAACCACCTCAGATATGCAGATGACACCACCCTTATGGCAGAAAGTGAAGAGGAACTAAAAAGCCTCTTGATGATAATGAAAGAGAAGAGTGAAAAAGTTGGCTTAAAGCTCAACATTCAGAAAACAAAGATCATGGCATCTAGTCCCATCACTTCATGGGAAATAGATGGGGAAACAGTGGAAACAGTGGCTGACTTTATTTTTGGGGCTCCAAAATCACTGCAGATGATGACTACAGCCATGAAATTAAAAGACGCTTACTCCTTGGAAGGAAAGTTATGACCAACCAAGACAGTATATTAAAAAGCAGAGATATTACTCCACCAATAAAGGTCTGTCTAGTCAAGGCTATGGTTTTTCCAGTGGACATGTATGGATGTGAGAGTCAGACTATGATGAAAGCTGAATGCCAAAGAATTACTGCTTTTGAATTGTGGTGTTGGAAAAGACTCTTGAGAGTCCCTTGGACTGCAAGGAGATCCAACCAGTCCATCCTAAAGGAGATCAGTCCTGGGAGTTCATTGGAAGGACTGATGCTGAAGCTGAAACTCCACTACTTTGGCCACCTCATGCAAAGAGTTGACTCATTGGAAAAGACTCTGATGCTGGGAGGTACTGGGGGCAGGAGGAGAAGTGGACGACAGAGGATGAGATGGCTGGATGGCATCACTGGCTCGATGAACATAAGTTTGAGTGAACTCTGGGTGTTGGTGATGGACAGGGAGGCCTGGAATGCTGTGATTCATGGGGTCGCAAAGAGTCGGACACAACTGAGTGACTGAATTGAACTGAAATGATCCTCTGAACAATTAGACAGACAGATCTCCAAACCCCAGCCATGGCTCTGAAGAGCCTGTAGTTCCTAGGAAGACTGGGAGTGAACAGAACATTCAGATACCCACAGAAGGGTACCTTTCAGAACTGGTGATTCCAGTCTGCTCAAACTCAATTAAAATAGCATCTTCCTCACATTTGTAAATACAGCTGCTTGACACTGCATTATTTCTGAACATAAAAATAAATGATGTGATGATGGTCATCATCATTCAACCACAGGACTGAAAAGGAACTTCAGAGTACATCCAGCCTAACAATTCCCCAAGCGTTAAATAAATTACACTAGTGAGATAATGAAATCTTGGTTCATGTACTGCTGAATTCTAGCTTGAAGGATTCTAAGCATTACCTTGCTAGCATGTGAAATGAGCATAAGTGTACGTTACTCTGATCATTCTCTGGCATTGCCTCTCCTTGAGACTGGAATGAAAACTGACCTTTCCCAGTCTTGTGGCCACTGCTGACATCCAAATTTGCTGGCATATTGACTATAGCACTTTCACAGAAGATCTTTCAGGATTTTAAATTCCCTTACCTCCACTAGTTTTGTTCACAGTAATGCTTTCTAAGGCCACTTGATTTCACACTCCAGGAATGATCACACCATAGTGAATGATCACACCATAGTAGTTAGACTTTTTCATAGTAGTTAGACTTTTTCAGTACAGTTCCTCTGTCTAAACTTGCCACCTCTTCTTAGTCTTCTGCTTCTGTTAGATCCTTGCCATTTCTGTCCTTTCTTGTGCCCATCTTTACATGAAATGTTCCCTTGGTATATCCAATTTTCTTGAAGAGATCTCTAGTCTTTCTTGTTTTTTTCAGTACAGTTCCTCTGTCTAAACTTGCCACCTCTTCTTAGTCTTCTGCTTCTGTTAGATCCTTGCCATTTCTGTCCTTTCTTGTGCCCATCTTTACATGAAATGTTCCCTTGGTATATCCAATTTTCTTGAAGAGATCTCTAGTCTTTCTTGTTCTATTGTTTTCCTCTATTTCTTTGCATTATTCACTTAAGAAGGCTTTCTTATGTCTCCTTGTTATTCTCTGGAATTCTGCATTCACTTGGGTATGTCTTTCCCTTTCTCCTTTGCCTTTCACTTCTCCTCTTTTCCCAGCTATTTGTAAGTCCTCCTCAATCAACCATTTTGCCTCATTTGCATTTATTCTTCTTTGGGATGGTTTTGGTCACACATACATACAAGCTGGATTTAGAAAAAAAACGTAGGAATTGGAGATCAAATTGCCAAAATCCACTGGATTATAGAAAAGCAAGGGAGTTAAAAAAAAAAAAATGCCCACTTGACTTCACATTCCAAGATGTCTGGCTCTAGATTAGTGATCACATCATCATGATTATCTGGGTCATGAAGATCTTTTTTGTACAGTTCTGTGTATTCTTGCCACCTTTTCTTAATATCTTCTGCTTCTGTTAGGTCCATACCATTTCTGTCCTTTATTGAGCCCATCCTTGCATGAAATGTTCCCTTGGTATCTCTAATTTTCTTGAAGAGATCTCTAGTCTTTCCCATTCTGTTATTTTCCTCTATTTCTTTGCATTGATCGCCGAAGAAGGCTTTCTTATCTCTTCTTGCTATTCTTTGGAACTCTGCATTCAGATGCTTATATCTTTCCCTTTCTCCTTTGCTTTTCACTTCTCTTTTTTCACAGCTATTTGTAAGGCCTCCCAGACAGCTATTTTGCTTTTTTGCATTTCTTTTCCACGGGGATGGTCTTGATCCCTGTCTCCTGTACAATGTCACGAACCTCCGTCCATAGTTCATCAGGCACTCTATCTATCAGATCTAGTCCCTTAACTCTATTTCTCACTTCCACTGTTCAATCATAAGGGATTTGATTTAGGTCATACCTGAATGGTCTAGTGGTTTTCCCCACTTTCTTCAATTTGAGTCTGAATTTGGCAATAAGGAGTTCATGATCTGAGCCACAGTCAGGTCCCAGTCTTGTCTTTGCTGACTGTATAGCGCTTCTCCATCTTCGGCTGCGAAGAATATAATCAGATTTCGGTGTTGACCATCTGGTGATGTCCACGTGTAGAGTCTTCTCTTGTGTTGTTGGAAGAGGGTGTTTGCTATGACCAGTGCGTTCTCTTGGCAAAACTCTATTAGCCTTTGCCCTGCTTCATTCCGTACTCTAAGGCCAAATGTGCCTGTTACTCCAGGTATTTCTTGACTTCCTACTTTTGCATTCCAGTCCCCTATATATGCTTAGATATGGTATAATGCAAATAACATACACAACAAGTCATGTGTAAGCAGTTTGCATATGAACCTCTAGTTTAAATGTGGAATGGATGACCCAGGACAAATTTATGCTTACTTGTGAAGAGTGACTTAAGTCATATAGGTTACCAACAAAGTTTCCCCATCTACCCCCTGGCTACTCCCTTGTCACCTTACAGACTTCTCTGCCTCAGTCTATCCCATAACTATTGCTATTACTCGGGGGGGTTCACCTAGAGCCTTTGTTTCTTTAGTTCACCATGCTCCTGTAGGGTAATTTAATCCTATCGCATGGCATCACTGACCATTTAGATGTCAATGACTTTCAGGCCTGTATCTTCAGCTTGGCTTTCAGTTTTGAAAAAGACTATTCCCGAACTCTTCCCACTTAGTCAATAAGTATTTCAGCATTTCCTTAAGTACTCATTTTATCACCCAGAAACTTTTTCTGATTTCTTTTTCCTTCTTTGTCACTCCCTTCCTACCTCCAGTGAGCCCCCAAGTCCAGGCCCTTCTTTCTCTTAAGCATCTCTCCTATCTAGTCCAAATCATCCTTTTCTACCACCTGAATTACTGCAACACCTCCCTAACTGAACTAACCATACTCAGGATAGCTTCCTCCAAACCATCCTATGCATAACTGTTAAAGGCTCTTTCTACAACAGAAATCTGATCATATCTTTTTCTGGTTCAAACCACTTTTAGCCATCACTTTTCATCACTTTTAGAATGAAGTCCAAATTTCTCAATGTAGTTACAAAGCCCTAAATTATCTAGCTTATTAGGTTTTCAAACACTTCTCTGAATTCATCCTTGGCATTCTACTGTCCAAATATCTGAGTTGTTTTGTGTGTGTGTGTGTGTGTGTAATTTCTAAAAGATAGTTATGTTTTCTCACACTCCAGTGATAGATACTCCCGCACTTTCTTCTGATTAAAATTTATTCTCCTCCCCGGTCCTACTCCATCCAACTTCCTTGTCTCATCAGTTTTTCCTGTTCTACTGACAGGACCATGCCAGCTTAAATATCCTTTCTTCCACTGGTTCTGCCAAGGCTGTCTGATGCCCCAGCCACCTTGTGCTTCCTCTCTTATAGCCCTTATTTATCACAATGTACTATAGCTGTTTCTTTGTCACTCTCTTTCAATACATTTTAAACTCTCTATGAGGATTAAACCCCACTTCCTAGAAGGACTCCCAACACATATTACACATGCAATAAATTGCTGTTAAATATATTTAAAATCTAATATACCATTTTAGATCCATATTAACAGCCTTACATATGAAACAGACTATCATAGGTGCTAACTTACAAACTGCATTTAAGAATGTGTTTTCATTTTCTTCTTGTATCATCATTCATAAGAAAAATGTTTTAAGACTTATACAAATATAATGCTGTTTTCCCTTTTGATGTGTAAAGTGAAAGTGAAGTCACTCAGTCATGTCCGACTCTTTGCGACTCGTGGACTATAGCCCACCAAGCTCCTCCATCCATGTGTTTCTCCAGGCAAGAATACTAGAATGGATTGCCATTTCCTCCTTGATGTGTAAACACACACATAATTTTTTTTCTGTTTTATTTGAACTTGGTGCTAAATGTATTGTGTATCTAATTACAGTACTTTGTCTTTTCATAGTTCTTTTATATATCTACTATAAATAATCATTGCTTTTTAAAGCATACTGGAAATCCTCAAGTAAATTACATTTGAGACAAGAAAATTGAGAGACTGTATGAAGGTTAAGATTTTTAGGACAGATAAAATACTAAGAGTTGTGTTAGAACTAGATTACAAAGATGTTTAATCTTCCATGCTTTAAAACTGAATAAAGCATCTTTTTTTTGGAGAAATATTACCTAAAACGTCAAGCAAATGTTTATAGATGTTCTAAGACAAGAGCTAACTTCCATATTTTTCAAGTCTACAAAAGTTATATGAAGTGGGATAGGATTGTAAAGATATACTTCCACTGATCTTTCTGTTCCTAACAAAAACACATTTACTATTGATGACAGAATGTCTATAGTGGATTAAGCTATGAAAATATTACCACATGTTTATAGGGACATAGGTTTTTAATATGTAGATACTTTGTGACTTTTAGGAATATATCTTTCATCTATAGCTAAAAAAGAGAATTTTACTTCTTATAGAGAATTCTAGTTAAAAGGAAACTGTTACTTTATGTCATTATACAATGACATAAATAACAGTTTATTATAAAATATCTGTTCATGATAGATCTACTTAGATAAAGTTATTTTGAAATTCACAGTGGTACATCTACACAGTTGAAAATGCAAAAGAATTTGGGAAAAAATTAAATTGTTTTTCAGTGGAGGATCTCAAATAGGAAATAAGAATTTGACTTAAACAAGAAATCCTTTAGTTTAGCAGTTTGATTAAGGTACAGAAGCTTCAAAGTTATCAAATGTCCACTTCTATTGGCTTCATAATACATTTAAACCTAATTTTAAGTGTAGCATTGCTTCCCAGTTTTTCTTAATTAATTGTAGCCCCCAAAATTGGTCTTCAAAAATTATGAACTGACAATTTAAATTAGAAATACACTGATCGTATTTTCAGGTTGAACAATCATGTCGTTATTAAATTTATGAGCTATAAAGAAACATTAAGAAATTTACCTTTATATTCCATTACTTTTTAAAAAAATGGAAACTATTCCATTTTTTTCTGATGGACTGGTACAAATTGCAAATCAGATTTTAAAACTCCCTGTCAATTTTAACAGCTAGTGGAAAAAAAAAAAAACAGAAGGGATTCTATGAAGTGGAAAGAGTACTAAATATTCCATATTTTAGTAAGAAGCTAAATCTGTTCTCATACCGATGCCTCTTAGACCTATCTCTAAAGTAGATTTTCTCAAAATTCCCTGTCATCACCATTCAAATGATTAACCTCTGAATAATTTTCTTGTGTTCATCTTGTTTCCCTACTCTTAGCTATGTGTCTTCATTTGGAGACTCTGCTACGAATACCTCAGTGGTATTCTATGTGATAGAACAGTGAGATTTTAGTGTTTTAAATTGGATAAAATCTTCATTAATCATACTCTGTTAAAGGTATTAAGTTTATTAGGTCAAAATGACAGAGCACACTGCTGAGAAGATAAGTGCTTGTTAAATAATTACTTGATAGTCCAATTACCTGAAATATCTGATTTTTTTTAATCTATAAAATTGATATAAAAAATATGACTTACAATCAGCTTTCTAGGTAATTCGATGAAAAAGAGATCGACTTTTTAAAAATCAGAATTACTGGAATGAGTGTAACTGTTTAAACAGATGTCATCCCTCCCCCAAAAAAACCCATGCATTAAGTGAATTAATTTATTTTCTTGGAGCAAATGTGGGAAATCCCAATGCCAAACAAGAAGAAAAACTTTACCGAAGACTGAAAATTACAATTGATAAGATGATGCAACAGTTCCTTGACCCCCACATAAGCTGGTTCTGTGGCAGGATAAAAAATGTTTTATAAGAGAAACCAAGTTTATAAAAATCGAGACTACTAATGGAAAACAGACTTCTGAGGTTTTAAATGATCTGATTTTCCTGTTCTTCTTTTACTGTGTTTGAAAATGACAGCAGAAATCATGAAATATAAGCATAAAAGTAGTTTGGAATATTTCTAACCTCTATCACAAGACAATTACTGGTTGAGAGTTCTTTCTTAATAAACCAACATGATTCATCTTGCATTTTCCTTGTCGTCTCCTTCACTATTGCCACATAGAATACTTTGTACCTGGTTCTTTTCTGCTGCCACAAAAATGAACCATTTCGTGGGGAGCTCTGAGAGATAAAAATCTATTTGATAATGAGGCTATATCCCTAATTTTGTCAATTAAAAGTGGAAAGCTATAAATAATATAAGAAGAAAAACACAGCTGTGTGAATCTTGGCACAACAGGGTGAAACTATCCCTACTGTTTGCTTCTTTTTCCCACATCCCCCTTTCCAATGCATATAAATTCATTGCTCTGGCGGCTTCAGTTTGGGCTCCAGTTTTGACTAAATCTAACAGCCCAAAGAAAAACACAGCTGAAACCACTGCCTGGTGGTTTAACTCACAGCCCCAAATGATAGGCCTCCAACAGAGCCCAGCAGGTTTTCAGCAAGAAGGCTTATGAATAGAGTTCATTTTGGAAGGTGAAGAGTTTGATAAAAAGTCAGAAACAGAGGCTTTACCATAGCTGTCTTAGGAGATTTTGCATAGATTTTGTTTCTTTACTTGTAAAGAAACAAGACAATATTCTAGTCCTCTACTGTAAGAAATACCTGATAGATTTCTCTGGTGCTTTAAAACTGACTTATTCTATGTTAAAATGCTAAAACCACAAGGAAATGACAAATTCACATGCAAAATGAAGAGCTGATCTGTGCACAGCTATTTCTTTCATTTGTATTTGATTTATTCTCATGCAGTTCTCAAGACCTGTGGGTCAGCGATCATTCCTGAACTAGTAAACCTAAAGCCTTTATGGAAACTTTGTCTTTGAGTCTGCCCTTCTCTATGTGGTTCAGCTACAGATTATCTCCTCATCAGCTGTGATCCAAGGATCTCAAAAAAATAAATACATATTCAAAGGTATATAAACAGAAGATAATCAGCTGAAATGCGGTTTTATTTAGAAACACTGCTGTTTTCAGAGATCTGATGGTAAATTCCTTCTGAGACTGTCAAAGATGGCACCAATGTCATGATTAAGTCTCTAGAACACCTCAAAAAGAGGACTAAACTGCTTTTCTCTGTTGCTACTCCTCTGTGCAACAGAATTAATTTCATCCTACAAAGTGGGGATAGAAAAAAATTAAAAATACTGAGTGAAAATATAAATATACTTAGGATAATATCTCAGTTTTCTGCCAAAGTATATAAGCCCATTTATTAAATGGAGCGGAACATATAACTGAAACATACGCTGAGCATTCTTAATGGTGTTTATGAATAAAGATACAACAAGCTTTCATCAGAAATATTATTTCAGGAACTATACTGCTATAATTACACTCAAAAGGAAATTAGAAAAATTGTAAATATTTTCAATATCTTAAAATTAGAAATTAGACAAGGAGCTTTACTACTTCAGTTTTGACCAGAAGAAAGATATATATTACAAAAAAAAAAAAGCAAACACTGTGTCTTAGAGTAGGCAGGATTTAATATCTCATCTTCATTGTGGAAGGGTAATTTCACTACATATAACATTCTGGGTTGACTACTTTAAATGTTTACCATTTGATTCCATCGTTTTATTGTTTTGGTCTACCTTACTGCTTTTTGAAGACTTTTTTCCTCAATTGGCTGCTTTTAAGATTTTCTCTTTTATACTTGGCCATCAGAAGTATTGCTGTCGTAAGTTTAAACACAATTTTCCTTTTTCTCCTTTTGGTTTTCTTGTAGTGGTTTGTTAAGTGTCTTATATCGGTGTCATCTGTTTTTTAATCCTTGATCATTATCTCTTCCATTCTCTCCCTCTTCTACTTTTGGGACTCCAATTACCCTTATTTTACACATTTTTGACTGTATCTCAATTGTCAGTTTTTCTCTGTTCTGTGTTTTCCATTCTTTTTTTTTTCCTTTGTGTACTTTAGTTTGGATAACTCTACTGAGCTATCTCCCGTTTCATTAACATATTTGTATCTTCTGCTAGATTCAACATGCCCTTAATCCATTGGATTTTAAATTGAGATCTTATCTGTTGAAATTCTGAAGCTGCTCCTTTTCATGGATTCTATTTCTATGTTAAGATTATTTATCTTTAAATCTATTTTGTCCCCTTCTATTTTCATTGAATGTATTAATCATAGTCTTAGATTGTGAACTTCAATATGTGAATCACCTATGAGTTGGCTTCTACATTTTCATATTCTCTTAGTTATTATTCTCTTTTTTAATCTAGTAATTTTTATTGAATACTAGACATTTGTATTTAAGAAACTTTAGAGACTCCAAGATGTTTAAAAATATTTTTGAAGTTGCCCTAGAAGTGTCATAAGAAATATTTCTGACAAAGTTACTGATTCTTTCCAGGAGCACATAGAAAAGAGAGGGCTGCCTCTCCCAGAGTCAGGATTGGGCTCAGTGGAAAAGTAGGTTTGTTCTGCTTATAGGTAAACAAGGAAAATCGACAGAGGTTACAGTCAATACACAGTACTGCAAAATCCGTGAGGAGAGGTTATTCGTGCCTTAACACTGTGAGGTTCATGATGCCAACAGCTGGTCTGAGGCATTTCCCTGGTCCTCCTTCTGGATTGCTGGTGGGCAATTTGGGATTTCAGTGTAATTTTTTTATTACCTTTTAAAACCTTTGGGAGAGGGTTATCTCAGAAGGCAACTGTTTTCTTCCTGTGTCTCGCTTCCCTCTCAGCCACTAGACTGAGTCATGGATATTGTATAAGCATTAGAAAATGATTAATTTATTCTGTTCCACGTTATTGAAATTTTAATGTGCATATTATAAGAAAACATATCTAAATTCCACCTACTTCTCTTGCAGAAATAGATGACAAGAGGGTGACCAACACACAAGCAGAAGTAAGTTTTGTTCTATTTTGTGTTAAATATATGTCCAATCCAATCAGCTAAAAACACAACCAGCTCATTTTGATTGTGATACAAAATATGGTATCAATACAACTGTGTTGTATAAACTAATTTGCTTTTCCTGACTGAATAAACAGTAAAAAGGTATCATTAAATTGTGACCTCTACCTTTGATTCTCCACCTATGAAATACTAACCCCTGGGAAAAACCTCTAAAATAAACTACTGATTTTAGAGTCAAGATATGGTATTGATAATTTCAGTTTAGTGACTGGTGGTAGGTGACCGTCACAGGTTGGGGCAGCCAGTGTTGGAATCCTGGAACAAGAAGGTGGAGGACGGACACCTCTTAAAGGCTCTCTGATGAACTGAGAGCAGAACCGGAGGCCAGAGGCTCCACACACACATGCAGGAGTTCAGGTTGAAAATGTGAACCAGGGGAGGCTAGGGTGGCTGCTAATAAAGGATATACAAAATACAAGAAAATGAGCAAATGTGTGTCCATAAATGGAATAAGTATTGAATAAGATTTATGTAGACTTAGTAATTAATGGCTACATGAGTAGGCATACAGCAATGTAGAAAGAACAAAATACCAGAACATGTCTCTCAAAACATTTCTAAAAATTTATTGAAATTGTAAACATGAAATGGTTTGAAAACTAAATTCCTACATAAAAATAGTTTTTATTATTTAGTAAACTTTACTAAACAAACCAACTTTTATGTAGAATTTTCTACTTCATCTTTGAATATGTGTATATGGGAATAAATATATAATAAAACTGGAAGTGAATGCTTCTTAAAATCAACCAGATGTAACAGAATACAGTAGAGGTACAACAGAAGTCTCAGTCATCCACACAATTTATACTAATGTAGAGCTGCCCTGCTTGCACCTGTGCATAACAGACATATCAAAACACTCTATTCTGGGGAAATTTGCTTGTACCATTTGCTTTGGTTGATATGGATTCAGTAACTATTTGGTTGAATTTTTTTAGTTTTTAATAGATTGTTTTTGCATCCTCTGAATACCAACATCTTGATGACTCCTTTGAGGGCAAGTAAGCTTTAGTGTGTGTGAGTAAAGATGCCTGAAGCTCTAGTTACTGTGAAACAGTTTCTAGTATTTTTCAGCCTCTGTACATTATGTTCTTTCTAATATGGATGGAAAGCCCAGAACAATCCTCAGAAAGTATCTTGCAATTATTTATAGTCAAACTTTTCGAAGCAAAAATAAATGCTCCAGACATGAAAACTCCAGCCTTTGCCACACTGAAATATAAGTAGATACACTGTTAAAAAGGAGTTTTTGATATAATCTGATTGAGGTATAAAGACCACATATATATAATTTATTATAATGAATAATGGTTCATACATATATCCTATGTGTATATATATACACATATATATATATACCTATATCTATCTATATGTTTATCTCCATCTAAACTTTAAAACTTTGGCCCTGAAAAGTGTTCCAATTTGTATCCTTTTTAGTGCAAAAAATTCTTCCCCAATAAATTAATTCTGATCCAAAGTGCTTAAGTTAGAGTGTTAAGTATAAGTTTTGTTATGGAAGATCTTTTGAACATATGAAGGAAAAGTACCTCAACACTGTAATTTCAAGTAAATGGAGCTATTAGATTGAACATCTCAATTCCATAGGGCTATAGATTGGTATTACTTAACAAAGATGCTCATTAACCCTCCAGAACCATTAACAATTCTACAAACAGATATAATTATACCTTAGTCATAGTTTTGGAGTGTATTTTGTCCTGGCATTTATGTTTTTCTTTAAAATGCAAAGGATTAGTAGTAGTTTCTTTTCTCTACTTAAAATAAACTGTTAGTAGGTGTTTATTTCTCTCAAAGGGTTAATGACATTGTACTTTTTATCCAAATATAAGACTTTTCCTTTTTTTCTTTATCCAGGCACAGAATGCAGCCCCTAAGCAAAGGAAGCAGAGTGTGTACACACCACCCACCATGAAAGGTACTGTTCAGGTACTGTTTCGGGTTCTTGTGAGTGCTGAGTTCATGGCTGACAGGCATTCTGCTCTCAGGCACCTTATACCTGCTTAAAAGCTACATCTAGTCTCACCTCTACAACTTGGTAATGTGACTTTCAGTAAGGTAATGTTATTTGAAATCTAGTTTAACCAAGAGTGAAACAGTTGAAGAAGGAATAACTAGATATGTCTCAAAATCTTAGTCTGGACATTCAGATTTTCCAGAATAATGACAAAAGTTTTCTTTTACCCTTTCTCACATATTTTCCTTGCAGAGATTTTTCTAGAACCCCTAAATACTCTTGCCGATGTTCGCAGATAATTTTTTCTTTTTCCCTAGGCTTAAGCAAAGTAGTTCTTGAATCTAGGACAGATACAGTGTAAAGTGTTGCTTCATTGTCCTGTGTCAGAAGCAGCTCTAAGAAACCCAATCAGACAGCTATTAGCTGTACATATAACAGCCGCTGAAATAGCAACTAAGAAGGCTAGCTCAGGTTCCAGCATTCTCTCAGAGTTTCTACCCCTCTCTTCCAAATTAGAACTGCTAAAAGAACATCTAAGTGTATCCGAATTTTGACCGACATCAATTTCAGGGAAGGCTTCTTTCATTTCTCACACAAGAGTATCCCTGACATGAGGGAGAGTGCGTCCCGTCCAGCAGCTCATGTTCCAGCCTGGCTCTTGGGCTGCTGGCCCAGAGGCTCATCATGCAGTCATCCAGCTTTGTTTCAACTGCAAGAGAGGCCAGCTGAGCAGCTTACCCTGGAGTCTAGAGAGACGTCTAAATTGGGAGTGAAATTTTCCACTCTGTATTCTCTCTAGATTTGGGGCCTTTACAGAGAGGTGGGATATAAATGGACACATTAATAGCTACTTTCCATAAACTTCCTTCCTGCGCAGCTATAAAATATCATGCTTACTTGTTCATGAGACTACAGTAAATAATGTAATCAGCATTGTAGTTCATTTCAGGGTAATTATTGAGGCTATCAGGCTTCCTTCTCTCAAGACCAGTGTAATCATTTTTGAAGATACTTTGCCTATTGTAAGCCATCTTGTACTTTTAAGACACGACAGCTTTGGCAGGAATTGGCCTCGACGAAAGATATATGTTCACTCATTTAATGATTTCCTCTGTTCTATTTTGGGTTAGTTTAACTAAATAAAGACTGTTCTCATGTCCTTAGAGGATAATAGCATTATTTTTAAAGGAAAATCTTAAAATCAAATCCCAAGGGCTCATAGTTTTCATTATATTTAGCTCTCTGATATCATAAGAATGTGGGACCCTAACATTTAAGGAAATTAGTCATATTGTGCATATTTTACACATATGATAATCATTGTTTTTCATGAGTTAAAGACTTGAGAAAGCACAGAAATTCCTTCATGAGGCTATTGGGGTATAAGCCACTTAAGTCTTCATTTATTATCTGTAAATACTTAGGAGAGTCTCCTGCTTCTGATAAAAGAGAAATCAGTCCACTTGTCTCTTTAGAGACAGAAATGAGTATTTCAGGACAGAATTAAGCAATAGTAACATATGGTGTATTGTGGGCACATTAAGAAACTTCAATCATAAGAAAGATGAATTAGTAAAGGAAATATTATTGAAATGCAAAATCAATAATACAATTGCTCTGAAATGTATAATTCTTCAAATTGCAGTGGAATATGCAATTATTGAGTGTAAAAATATTTGCTGGGAGAGCAAAGTAGTACCAGGAGTGATTAATAGTTCTGAAAAAAATCACTCTTGATCAAATGGCCAACTAGGGTTTCATAAATGACCCAGTGAGTAGCTAGTTAGTAAAACAAAACAAACTAGCCAGATTCCTTCCTTCTCTCATATTAGGTTCTGAGGAGTTACTGGACACAGAGGCCAAAGTGACAGGAGAGAGATGCTACATCTACCAAATGTCATTGCAATTAATGCCCAGATAGACTCATCTCCCAGCTCCCATATTCATTTATTTTCCTCCCTTTCAATTACTATGGTATTTATGGCCCCACCAGATTTCTGGAAATAGAGACATGTCCAGGTTACCTCTTATGATGAAAGTTCTATATGAAAGTTCAGAGGTGGGCAGAGGGTAAAAAATAGAGCAGAGAAAACCATTTTAAACAGGTACACTGTCAGGAATGATAGGCTAATGACCTCCAAATGGCAACCCACTCCAGTGTTCTTGCCTGGAGAATCCCAGGGATGGGGGAGCCTGGTGGGCTGCCGTCTATGGGGTTGCACAGAGTCGGACACGACTGAAGTGACTTAGCACAGTAGCAGGCCTAACGTATCTCCTGAACCTCAGACTTTCTAACAGCTACCAAGTTTTTTCACTTGAATGAATGAAACTTCTCAAATTTAACACATCCAAAACCAAACTCATTGGTTCTTTTTTGGGTTTTCCTCATCTCAATACATCTTATGCAGCCATCGAAAACAAAAATCTTTGCATAATCCTTGACTACTCCCCATTACCAAACCATCATCTACTCGTGTTAGTGCTGATTTCAAGATGCACCCCTACTCTGTTTTCTAAATCTTCCATTGCTACTACCTTGTGTGACCGCCGTTCTTTCTTGCCTTGGCTGCTGAAGCCTACCTACTACTCTCCTGTTTCTGCTCCTGACCCTCTACAATCTAATCTCTACACACAAACCAGAGTAATTCCTCTAACTCACAAATGCGATCATGCGATTGATCAAATCCTCAAAAACTTCCTGTCACATTCAGACTACAGTGAAAAATCCAGTCATGGCTTACAACTCCCTGAATGATCTGCACTGGTCTTTCTCCTTGATCTCTTTCCTTTCATACTGCCCCTGTTCACATTAGGGTTCAATGTCATGGCCTTTTTCGTTATTTATAAACATCTCAAGCACACTTTCATATCAGAGCATTTGTGCTTTCCACATTTTTTGCTTGAGAAACTCTTTACCCTGTGGCCTCACAGATGGCTCAGCTACTGTTCCCTCCTCAGAAAGGTCTTTCTTTCTTGGTAACTGCCCCTCCTACCATTGCTATCTACATCCTTACAGCGCTACCTCAATTTTTTCCATGGCCCTAATCATTAGGTACCAATAATGAGGTGTCCATGACAACAGTCTTGTTCATTTGATATTCCCAGCATCTAGTACAGTTCCTGGCACAAAACAGGTGCTCAATAAAAACTTGTTGAATAACCATAATGAATTGGGGAATTCAGCCACATTGTCATCTGTTCAGAAGAGGATGTCCCTTCAACCTTGTTCTACTAATTGTCATATTTGTGACTCTGCTTCTGCTTCTCTTTGCTTTTCACTCTCTGGTTGACCCCCTTCATCCCCTTGATAAGTTCTTACTTCTCTATATGCTTCTGTCTTTCTATTTTTGCTTTTCCCCACTTCCCTTCCCTCTGGTCAAAGAGAGAATCTGATTTGGAAAATTAGTTACCATCAAGAATGATGCATCAATTTTCCTGGATTCTTAACAAAGGTTATCTCATGGACCACTGAACGATTAAGTGATTGCCTCTGACTAAAACCTGATTCTTCCAACAATTAGCTTGTGGCCAAGATGGCAGCATCATATGAAACAAACTTGGCAATGTAAATAGAAGAATCTGGACATGGTTTTCTTCCTTTAGAGATGTTTCATGATTAGATTAGAATATCGACTCTAAGAAAATAATAGCAGATTTAGCTCTTGGTCTTGCCACCTTTCTAGTCACAACATTATAGTCATTCTAAGTTGTCAAGCTTAAACAGTAACCAGTACAATTATCTAATGTTGTATAAAATATCACTTCCATTTTTTCCACTGCATCTGACCTCAGAGTATTAGATTGGCTATGTTCTTTTGAAGGTTCTATTAACAATATGTGAGGCTTGGGTTATAGCCAGATAATCAAAAGTTCCAGGTGATTTTGCTGTAGCAAATCTAAAAACTGACCAGACTCCAGATATTCCATCACCTATGTAACATGTCTTTCTTATGTCACAGGAAGAAATCTCATGGAGATCAAATATCATGAGATCAAAATTAGCTTGTTAAAAACTACATTTTGATCTCCACAGCAAATCAATTTGTCCTTCAATATTCCCCTTCTCAGGGATGTGCTTATTCCTGAGTTCTGGGAGTCTCTAGTGACTCTCCCTCTCCTTCACTCTCTTCATTAGTGGAGCACCATGTCTCGTGAAGTGAACCCCGTTAGTATCTCTCCCACCTTCCCCTCCTCTCTTTTATCTCCAATGCCACATAACAATTCAAATCACATTCATTTCTTGTATATAAAAGATTACTCTCCATACAGTCTCTCATCTCTACTTCCCATTTGTTTTCTACTGTAACCAAAGTAAAAGATGCTTGCTTCTTAGAAGAAAAGAAATGACAAACCCAGACAGTTTATTAAAAAGCAGAGACATTACTTTGCCAACAAAAGTCTGTATAGTCAAAAGGTATGGTTTTTCCAGTAGTCATGTATGATGTGAGAGCTGGATAATAAAAAAGGTTGAGTGCCAAAGAATTGATGCCTTCGAACTGTGGTGCTGGAGAAGACTCTTGAGAATCCCTTGGACTGCAAGGAGATCCAACCAGTTAATCCTAAAGGAAATCAACCCTGAATATTCATTGGAAGGACTGATGCTGAAGCTTAAGCTCCTGGCCATCTGATGCAAAAAACCAACTCATTGGAAAAGATGCTGATGCTGGGAAAGACCAAAGGCAGAAGAAGGGGATGACAGAGGATGAGCTGGTTGGATGGCATCACTGACTCAATGGACATGGATTTGAGCAAATTCTGGAAGATGATGAAGAATAGGGAAGCCTGGCATGCTGCAGTCTATGGGGTCACAAAGAGTAGGACATGACTGAGCGACTGAACAATGACAACACCAACCAAAGTGAACTTTTAAACGAGAATGTGATTATGCCACTCCCTCGGTTAGAACTTTTCAATAGCTCCTCACTGCCCTTAGATAAAAATTCTTATTCCAGAGCAAAGTTTGGAAAGCTTACTTCCCAATCTGCCTCTCCTTTCCTTATCCACTAGGTTCTAGACATATTGGTATTCAGTCAGCTTCTAAATGCACCAAACTCTTTCCTGAAAAAGTTTATATAGGTTCTTCACTTCATATAAAATATTCTCCTTTGCCTCCTTCTTGTCTTCATTCTTTATTTGTTTAGTTCCTACTTATCTGTCCTTAAAGGTCAGATCTTGAAAAGAGCTTTCCCTAACCATCATTCTAAATTATCACTAGCTATAAACTCTCTCTAAGAATCTGCTTGCAATGCAGGAGACCCAGGTTCAATCCCTGGATCAGGAAGATACCCTGGAGAAGGAAATGGCTACCCACTCCAGTATTCTTGCCTGGAGAATTCTATGGACATAGGAGCCTAGTGGGCTACCGTCTATGAGGGTACAAAGAGTCAGACATGCCTGAGGAACTAAAACTCTTCCTTTTCCATAAACTCTCTATTGATAGTTATACATTCTCTATAGTTCTTTTATTACAAGTAATCACAGTGTTTATTTATTTATCAAGTGTCTGTCTCTCCAACTAGACCAGAAGTGATCTATACGGCAGCAGTGATGGTGTCTATTTTGTGCATTACCTTATCTGTGGGGCTTAACACGATGCTTGAGATATAGCAGTGCATATACATATGCTTTTAAATATATATTTTATGTATGCAATACTACTGTTGGTGAATGAATCATTTCCTTAGGACATTTACATTCTGTCTGGTCTATTAGAAAGATCTTTTCTCTACTGAAATTTATATTCATGGATTTTGGCTCTATATCTTATTGCTATTTGTGATAAGTTTAAAAACAACAACTATCTGAATATTTCAAGACTTCTATCAGGTCCTTGCCTTGCTTAATTTCTCTCTTTCCAGGTTAAAACATTTCAATGTCAATTATGCCTGTTCCTTCACATTCACTCTTGATGTCCTAAAAAAAGCTTCAGCTTATACCATTCTAGAAGTGCATCATTTAAATCAACTTATTCTTAAGGTGTGATCATGACTCAGACAGTAAGGAAACTGCCTGCAATGCAGGAGACCTGGTTTCCATCCCTGGAGAAGGGAATGGCTACCCACTCCAGTGTTCTTGCCTGGAGACTCCCATGGACAGAGGAGCCTGGTGGGCTATAGTCCATAGGGTAGCAGAGTCAGACATGAATAAGCAACTAACACTTTCACTTTCTGAGCAGAAAGGAGACTTCAATTATGCCTATCACCTCCTCCATCCCAGGTAATTTAATTCCATTACTGCAACCCAAAATGGTATTAGCTTTTTCTGGCAGCCATATACATTGGTGACAAACAGTGAACTTATCATAAATTCAAAACTTCAAAGCCTTTTTTTCAGGTACTGCTTTAAAGCCATATTATTTATAATGTATTCCTCATTTTAGATCTTTTCTTAGCCAAAAAGCAAGACACTGCTATCATACCAAGTAAATTTCATTTTCTCAGAATCAGTTGTCACAGAAACATGACATAATTCATATCATGATTCCATCACCTATTCTACTCTATTTTCTATTATCTCAATTATTTTTTCATGCTCAGATTATATAAATTTTATTTTTGGTATTTTTATCTACATCTGTAATAGACATATCGAACAGAACAGGGCAAAGGAAAGTCTGTAGCACACTTATCTCTCTCTAGTTGACACCAATGCCCCTGAAGGCCACCATTCAAAAAGTTATCAAATAGACTTCTTATGTCAAGATTACATCCCTTAAAACCAGAGGATATTATGAACACTCTCATTAGATTGATATATTTCAGATATGGTGTGTTGACCATATCTGAAATATGTAAGCCATAAATGTAAGTCATAAATTTGTAATGTATATTATGCATAAAATGACAAGCTTAATTTGCATAGGAAACAGACTTACTTCTCCATTACCCTGTGTAATATAGTGCTTTATAATTATGTGAGTAGAAAGATCTGAAGATTATCAAAAAATGATAGCTGACTACTGAATACCCATATGACTTCTCTAGTGTTTACATGGTGGTCAGCCCTGTAATTTACAGAACAGTCAACTAAATTATTTTTGGATAGCTTGAATCATGTTTACAGAAAAACAAAGTAGGTTTGAATCTTGAGGCAGGAAATGGCTGACACATTTCCACCCCCATTGTTCGTGTGTGTGTGTGTGTGTGTTTTACTGGAAGGCAAACGCCTTCAACTGAGACAGCAAAGCAAGCACCACTGATTTAAAAGGAAATATGAACATGAAACAAAAGCAACTGACTGAAAAACTGCTTTGTATAGCAGGTTTATTAGTATCATGTTCAATTCAGTGACTCAATCGCATCTGACTCTTTGAGACCCCCGGAGTTTACTCAAACTCATCTCCATTCAGTTGGTGATACCATCCAACCATCTCATCCTCTGTCTTCCCCTTCTCCTTCTGCCCTCAGTCTTTCCCAGCATCAGGGTCTTTTCCAATGAGTCAGCTCTTGGCATCAGGTGGCCAAAGTACTGGAGTTTCAGCCTCAGCATCAGTCCTTCCAATGAACACTCAGGACTGATCTCCTTTAGGATGGACTGGTTGGATCTCCTTGCAGCTCAAGGGACTCTCAAGAGTTTCTCCAATACCACAGTTCAAAACCATCAATTCTTCAGTGCTCAGCCTTCTTTATAGTCCAACTCTCACATCCATATACATGACTACTGGAAAAACCATAGCCTTGACTAGATGGGCCTTTGTTGGCAATGTCTCTGCTTTTTAATATGCTGTTTAGGTTGGTCAGGTTGGTCTAGGTTGTCTAGGTTCATAAAGACCATTAGTAGCATGAGATTGGTGCAAATGTAATTGCAGTTTTGCATTTTTAAAATTTGCCTTTTGATACTGAACACATTCTTAAATAAATGTGCTTATGTTATACATAATTTTAATGTGTATTTCTTAATTATGTTTTTTGCTAGTGACTTGTGTTACTTGCTATTTTATATTTTCAACTATGGAAATGATGTTAGACAAAAAGCAAATTTGAAAGATTTTCTTATTTGAGTTCAAAATTGGTTATAAAGCACCAGAGACAACTCGCAACATCAATAACACATTTGGCCCAGAAACTGCTAACAACTGTACAGTGGTGGTTCAAGAAGTTTTCCAAAAGAGACAAGAGCCTTGAAGATGAGTGTAGTGGCCGGCCATTCAGAAGGTGACAACGATCGATTCAAAACAGTCATCAAAGCTAATCCTCTTAAAAACTGTATGAGAAACTGCTGAACAACAGAATGTCAATCATTCTATGGTCATTCTGCATTTGAAGCAAATTGGAAACGTGAAAAACTTAGTAAGTGTGTGCCTCATGAGCTGACTGCAAACCAAGAAGTTTGTCATTTTGAAGTGTCTTCTCTTATTCTACGCAACAACAAGCCATTTCTCAACTGGATTGTGATGTGCAATGAAAAGTGAATTTTATACAACAACTAGCAACAACCAGCTTCAGTGGTTGGACCAAGAAAAAGCTCCAAAGCACTTCCCAAAGACACACTTGCACCAAAAATAGGTCATGGTAACTGTTTGGTGGTCTGCTGCTGGTCTGATCCACTACAGCTTTCTGAATCCCAGTGAAACCATTACATCTGAGAAGTATGCTCAGTAAATTGATGAGATGCACTAAAAACTGCAATGCCTGAAACTGGCATTGGTCAACAGAAAGGGCCCACTTCTTTCCCATGACAATCCCTGACCATAAGTCACACAACCACAGCTTCAAAAGTTGAATGAATTGGGCTACGAAGTTTTGCCTCATATTCACCTGACCTCTCACCTACCTACTACCACTTCTTCAAGCATCTTGACAACTTTTTGCAGGGAAAGCACTTCCACACCAGCAGGAGGAAGAAAATGCTTTCAAATAACTTGTCAAATCCTAAAGCATGGATTTTTATGCTACAGGAATAATCAAACATATTTCTTGTTGGCAAAAATGTGTTGAGTGTAATGATTCCTATTTTGATTAAAGGCAATGGCAACCCACTCCAGTACTCTTGCCTGGCAAATCCCATGGGTGGAGGAGCCTGGTAGGCTACAGTCCATGGAGTCGCTAGGAGTTGGACACGACTGAGTGACTTCACTTTCACTTTTCACTTTCCTGCATTAGAGAAGGAAATGGCAACCCACTCCAGTGTTCTTGTTTGGAGAATCCCAGGGACGGTGGAGCCTGGTGGGTTGCTGTCTCTGGGGTCGCACAGAGTCGGACACGACTGAAGCGACTTAGCAGCAGCAGCAGCAGGATGAGCCTAGTTACAATAATTTAAAATCACTATCCAAAATTGCAATTACTTTTGTACCAACCTAACACATTAAGATCAACCCTGGGATTTCTTTGGAAGGAATGATGCTAAAGCTGAAACTCCAGTACTTTGGCCACCTCATGCGAAGAGTTGACTCATTGGAAAAGACTGATGCTGGGAGGGATTGGGGGCAGGAGAAGAAGGGGACGACAGAGGATGAGATGGCTGGATGACATCACTGACTCGATGGATGTGAATCTGAGTGAAATCCAGGAGTTGGTGATGGACAGGGAGGCCTGGTGTGCTGCGATTCATGGGGTTGCAAAGAGTCGGACACGACTGAGTGACTGAACACATTACATGAGAAACGCTGGGTTGGAAGAAGCACAAGCTGGAATCAAGATTGCCAGGAGAAATATCAATAACCTCAGATATGCAGATGACACCACCCTTCTGGCAGAAAGTGAAGAGGAACTCAAAAGCCTCTTGATGAAAGTGAAAGAGGAGAGTGAAAAAGTTGGCTTAAAGCTCAACATTCAGAAAACGAAGATCATGGCATCTGGTCCCATCACTTCATGGGAAATAGATGGGGAAACAGTGGAAACAGTGTCAGACTTTATTTTTGGGGGCTCCAAAATCACTGCAGATGGTGACTACAGCCATGAAATTAAAAGACGCTTACTCCTTGGAAGAAAAGTTATGACCAACCTAGATAGCATATTCAAAAGCAGAGACATTACTTTGCCAACAAAGGTCAGTCTAGTCAAGGCTATAGTTTTGCCAGTGGTCATGTATGGATGTGAGAGTTGGACCGTGAAGAAAGCTGAGTGCCGAAGAATTGCTGCTTTTGAACTGTGGTGTTGGAGAAGACTCTTAAGAATCCCTTGGACTGCAAGGAGATCCAACCAGTCCATTCTGAAGGAGATCAGCCCTGGGATTTCTTTGGAAGGAATGATGCTAAAGCTGAAACTCCAGTACTTTGGCCACCTCATGTGAAGAGTTGACTCACTGGAAAAGACTATGATGCTGGGAAGGATTGGGGGTAGGAGGAGAAGGGGAAGACAGAGGATGAGATGGCTGGATGGCATCACGGACTCGATGGACGTGAGTCTGAGTGAACTCCGGGAGTTGGTGATGGACAGGGAGGCCTGGCGTGCTGCAATTCATGGGGTTGCAAAGAGTTGGACACGACTGAGCGACTGAACTGAACACATTACCATTTTTAACATATAAGTAATATTTTTCATGAATTTCTGAAAACATCTTCTTTCTCTCATTCTTCATAATTTCTTTAAGGGAAAAGTTTAGCTACTTCAATGTCCAGAGATTGTTCTTCTAAAATGTCCAGTAGATCTTCTCTGAATGCTTATGGCATTGGACTCCTACATTTTTTTTCTCCAAGGATGGCTGTGATCTTGATACTTTATCTCAATTTGATCACTGTCTTTCATAATAGAGCAACAGATGCAAATAAGGAATAGCCCATGGAAGGATATAGATCAAACTGGCCAAAGAAAAAGGCTAACACAGATTTGGAGGATGACAGTGATAGTGATTTTGGAGGATGTTATGTACTTCTTGATACTTTATCTCAATTTGATCACTGTCTTTCATAATAGAGCAACAGATGCAAATAAGGAATAGCCCATGGAAGGATATAGATCAAACTGGCCAAAGAAAAAGGCTAACACAGATTTGGAGGATGACAGTGATAGTGATTTTGGAGGATGTTATGTACAGTGGCAAAGATGTGCCATGTAATATTCAGTTCAGTTCTAGTTCAGTTGCTCAGTCATGTCTGACACTCTGCAACCCCATGGACTGTAGCACACCAGGCTTCCCTGTCCATCACCAATTCCCAGAGCTTGCTCAAGATTCATGTCCATAGAGTCAGTGATGCCATCCAACCATCTCATCCTCTGTCATTCCCTTCTCTTCCTGCCTTCAATCTTTCCCAGAATCAGGGTCTTTTCAGATGAGTCGTTCTTCCCATCAGATGGCCAAAGTATTACAGTTTCAGCTTCAGCATCAGTCCTTCCAATGAATATTCAGGACTGATTTCCTCTAGGATTGACTGGTTGGATCTCCTTGAAGTCTAAGGGGCTCTCAAGTGTCTTCTCCAACACCACAATGCAAAAGCATCAATTCTTTGCCACTCAGCTTTCTTTATAGTCCAACTCTCACACCCATACATGACTACTGGAAAATCCAAAGCTTTGACTAGATGGACCTTTGTTGGCAAAGTAATGTCTCTGCTTTTTAATATGCTGTCTAGGTTGGTCATCTTTTCTTCCAGGGAACAAGTGTCTTTTAATTTCATGGCTACAGTCACCATCTGCAGTGATTTTGGAGACCAAGAAAATAAAGTCTGTCACTCATTGTTTCCCCATCTATTTGCCATGAAGTGATGGGACCGGAGGCCATGGTCTTAGTTTTCTGAATGTTGAGCTTTAAGACAACTTTTTCACTCTCCTCTTTCACTTTCATCAAGAGGCTCTTTAGTTCTTTGCTTTCTGCAACAAGGATGGCGTTATCTGCACATCTGAAGTTACTGATATTTCTCCTGGCATTCTTGGTCCCAGCTTGGGCTTCATCCATTCAGCATTTTGTATTATGTACTCAGTATATAAGTACATATGTACTCAGTATATATGTACTCAGTAATAAGCAGGGTGACTCAGTATATAAGTACATATGTACTCAGTAATAAGCAGGGTGACAATATACAGACTTGACATACTCCTTTCCCAATTTGGAACCAGTCTGTTGTTCCATGTCCGGTTCTAACTGTTGCTTCTTGACCTGCATACAGATCTCTCAGGAGGTAGGGGAGGTTGTCTGGTATTCCCATCTCTTGAAGAATTTTCCACAGTTTGTTGTGATCCACATAGACAAAGGCTTTGGAGTAGTCAATAAAGCAGAAGTAGATTTTTGAGAACTCTCTTGTTTTTTCTATGATCGAACAGATGTTGGCAATTTGATCTCTGGTCCCTCTGCCTTTTCTAAATCTAGCTTGAACATCTGGGAAGTTTACAGTTCACATACTGTTGAAGCCTTGAAGAATTCTGAGTAGTATTTTGCTAGCATGTGAGATGAGTGTAATTGTGCGGTAACCGTCTAAGCATTCTTTGGCATTGCCTTTCTTTAGGATTGGAATGAAAATGGACCTTTTCCATTCCTGTGGCCACAGCTCAGTTTTCCAAGTTTGCTGGTATATTGAGTGCAGCACTTTCACAGCATCACCTTTGAGAATTTGAAGTAGCTCAGTTGGAATTCTATCACTTCCACTAGCTTTTATCATAGTGATTCTTCCCAAGGCCCACTTGACTTTGCATTCCAGGATGTCTGGGTCTAGGTGAGTGATCATGCCATCATGGTTACCTGGGTCATTAAGATCTTTTTTGGATAGTTCTTCTGTGTGTATTCTTGCCACCTCTTCTTAGTATCTTCTGCTTCTGTTAGGTCCATACCATTTCTGTCCTTTATTGTGCTCATCTTTGCATAAAATTTTCCATTGGTATCTCTAATTTTCTTGAAGAAGTCTCTAGTTTTTCCCATTCTGTTGTTTTTGTCTATTTCTTTGCATTGTTCACTGAGGAGGGCTTTTGTATCTCTCCTTGCTATTCTTTGGAACTCTGCATTCAAATGGGTATATCTTTCCTTTTCTCCTTTGCCTTTAGCTCCTCTTCTCAGCTGTTTGTAAGGCCTCCCCAGACAACCATTTTGCCTTTCTGCATTTCTTTTTCTTGGGGATGGTCTTGATCCTCGCCTCCTGTACAATGTCATGAACCACTGTCCATAGTTCTTCAGGCACTCTATCAGATCTAATTCCTTGAATTTGTCATTTCCACTGTATAATTGTAAGCAATTTGATTTAGGTCATGGAAAACCCCATGAACGGAGGAGCCTGGTAGGCTGCAGTGCATGGAGTCGCTAAGAGTCGGACACGACTGAGCGACTTCACTTTCACTTTTCACTTTCATGCATTGGAGAAGGAACTAGCAATCCACGCCAGTGTTCTTGCCTGGAGAATCCCAGGGATGAGGGAGCCTGATGGGCTGCCGTCTATGGGGTCACACAGCGTCGGACACAACTGAAGTGACTTAGCAGCAGCAGCAGCAGCATACCTGAATGGTCTAGTGAGTTTCCTTATTTTCTTCAATTTAAGTCTGAATTTTGCAATAAGGAGTCCATGATTGGAGCCACAGTCAGCTCCTTGTCTTGTTTTTGCTGACTGTATAGAGCCATGTAATATTGTCAATTAACCTTCAAATTGGGGCTTTCTGGGTGGCTCAGTGGTAAAGGATCTGCTTGTCAATGCAAAAGATGCAGGTTTGATCCCTTGGTCAGGAAGATCCCCTGGAGAAGGAGATGGCAACCCACTCCAGTATTCTTGCTTGGGAAATCCCATGGTTAGGGGACCTAGAAGGCTACAGTTCCTGGGGTCACAAAAGTGTTGGTCATGACTTAGTGACTAAAAAACAGCAGTGTTAAGATCTATTTTGAGTAATTATTTGAATCTTGAATTTGGAGCCAGGTGCACCCCTCCTTGTTTCCCCTGATTCTGCAGAATGGCACAATGAAGCCCAGTGGTGAGACCAAGGAGGGACGAAAGGTCTTGGAGATGGATAAAACACTGCCAGAGCTGTGCGCTCTTCCCAGTAGGAACTGAAGAGTCGGGGTAGAGGTGCCTGATCCTAGTAAGCATGTGGACAACCAAACCTTGCAACATGCACTCCACTTTTACTTGTACCAATCTCAGCTAGACTTGTGGAGCTGGCCTTAGACCTTTTACTTACTTTGTAACAAAATTCTTTGCTTCCTTTCACCAGCCCCCTCCTCTCAGACACCACATCCCTCTTTTTCCCAACTAATTTAACAGTCCTCTCAGAGGCACTCGGAGAAGGCGATGGCACCCCACTCCAGTACTCTTGCCTAGAAAATCCCATGGATGGAGGAGCCTGGTAGGCTGCAGTCCATAATGGGGTCGCTAAGAGTCAGACACGGCTAAGCGACTTCACTTTCACTTTTCACTTTCATGCATTGGAGAAGGAAATGGCAACCCACTCCAATGTTCTTGCCTGGAGAATCCCAGGGACGGGGATTCCCGTCTATGGGGTCGCACAGAGTCGGACATGACTGAAGCGACTTAGCAGCAGCAACAGCAGGAGCAGAGGCACTGATGTTTAAATTAAATAAATACTATATTTCAAAAAAGCATAAGAACAAAGTGATGGTTAATGGTCAATTTGGAGTGCTAAACAAGATCATACAATAAACATTTCTAGTCAGATGGATGACCAGAAAATCATATAAATACAGCCTATAATTTGGCAATGTAGGTAGGCTAACAATGATTATATAGAATTATGATCAATTCACTCTTCCTAAATTGGAATCCTCTTATAACTGTGCTGAAAAACAAAAATTCTCAAGAGGAAGAGACCAGCCATAATATCCTATTTTCATCACCCTCTGCATGTTGAAAATTCAGGGAAAGAAGATAACAAGATCTTTTAGCTTCTCATCTGAGTATCTTCACCACATTGCATTCCTTTTTTAAAACATTTCTTTTCCTCTGTGGTTATTCTCCAGGTATTCATCACATTTGCCTTTCTAAATCTTGGCTTTTTTGTCCACACTGGCTCAGTTTATTTACTGCATAGGGTGGGGTTTATTTATGCAACTCAAGAAACATTTTAACAGATTTCTAGATAACACAGAACGTTCTAAATATATACAAATTTTGTTTTTTTAAAAACCAAATCTGCTTCTATTTCTAGATCTACTTCCTTCACCTCTCTTCAGTTTCTTTCACTAAGTTCTATGTTAATCTTTTCCTCATTTCTTTGAAATCAGAAGATTGGGTCAGATTGGAGAACTGATCTGAGAATGTATCTTTCTTGAAAGTCACTAAGATGTCTTCTTTTCTGAGATCAACATTGAGAGAGAGTAATATAAGAGGAAAATGTCAGCAAGTATGAGTGCATTTAATATTTTATAGCATTGTCATAGATTATTAGGTTGAAAGACTGAAAGATTCTTGAGATAAATTAAACCGCCAGTTCGAAATTTGAGACCAGAAACTTAATCTCATGTGGTGCCAATTAAACTTTGATAAGGAAACCACTGTTCATCAATATGGTTCCATTCATGTGTCTGTATAAATTTACACCTATTTTAATCTTAATCTTTTACATTTATATTCTTGTTTAAATAAAATACAACTTTTAAAATGGCTTCCTATCTTAGAAGTAGGGGAAGAGATGAACTTTAGTTGGAACAGATAAACCAAGACCCAGTATCTCTACATTTTCCCCAAGTCTGAAAATGGTAAAATTCAGTTGTATAAGCAGTAAAAATATACCGCCACACATCAGGCATGGCCTTAAAGCTATGTGGCTGCAGAGATTCAAGGCAAAATCCACACCTTCTGAGAGACCAGTCTGGAAAAGCAAACGCACAAGTGGACAGGTAGAGCACACCATGGTAAATCCTTGTACAGGGATTTGAGCAGCTATCAGTGGATGTGAGGAGACTCACACTGCATCTGAGGGAACCAGAGGGTGAAGCTCTTTAGATTATAGAAGGAAGAGTCATGTTTACAAATGTCTGCAGAGTTAAATGGACTGCGTCATGGAAATGTAGAACACACTGCTCCCTATTTTCATTCCTTCTGTTCACATAAACTCACAAAACATTTAAGATGATACCATAATGGAGACAGTTAAATCCTATGTGGATTATCACAAATTACTTTGCTGTCATGCAAGGTCTAAAAAGGCTCCACTAATGGCCTATATAGACATCACTTTGAAACGCATTTGGAAATCCTTGTGCATTTGATTCCATTTTTAAAAGTCTGGTTCGTATCTTTCCTCTCAATAACGTTACTTTTAAAACACAGTAAATTCCAACTCAAATTATACTATTTTAAAAATAAACTCTGTATTTTAGAACAGTGTTAGATTTACAGAAAAACTGATAATACAGAGAGTTCCCATATATGCTATATCCAGTTTTTCCTATGATGTACATATCATATTAATATGGTACATTTTTTACAATTACAAAACCAATATTGATTCATTATTATTAACTAAAGTCCATATTTTATTTACATTTGTTTAGTTTTGCCTAATGTCCTTTTTCTGATATAGGAACCCATCCAGGACATCACCTTAACTTTATTATCATGTTTCCTTAGGCTTTTCTTGGTTCTGACAGTGTCTCAGAATTTCCTTGTTTCTAATGACCTTGACAGTTTTGAGGAGTACTGGTCAGTTATGTTCTGGAATATCTCTCTAAAGGGATTTGTCTGATGTTTTTCTCATAACCAGACTGGGGTTGTGGGTTTTGAGGAGAAAGACTGTAAATATAAAGTGACCATTTCATCACATGATATCAAGGGTACATGCTATGAACCAGACTTATCACTGTTGATGTTGACCTTGATCAACTTGGCTGATGCGGTTGCCCAGTGTCTCCCCACTACACAGTACTGTTTTGTTTTGGTTTTCTAATCTCTTTTCCATATTTTTTACTTTGGAAGGAAGTCACTATGTGTAGTTCACACTCCAGGAGTGGGAAGTTTTATGCCACCTCCTTAGAAAAAAGTATCTACATAAAATTATTTTGTAAATATAATTTTTAGACTAAATTACAAATAAATAATTATTTGGAATCCATTTTGCATGGAACATTTGTCACCTCCTCCATTTATTTACTTATTCAATCATTAATTTTCATCAGCATGAACTCATGGATATTTATTTAATACTCTAGGTTACAACTCGTACTACTTTATTTTGTTGCTCACACCATTTTTACAGGATTGTTTGTTTGTTTTAGCATATTCTTACTTTCTGACACTACAAGACACTCTAGGCTCATTTGTATATTTTCTGCCCCACTCTTAGAGAATCAGCTATTTCTTCAAGGAGCCCTCAATTTACTATTTTTATTTTTATTTGAATCACTATATTGTAAAATATATGTTTATATCAGTACATAGTTACTAAAGGTAGAGATCCTATATTTGTGCAGTGCTTCAGCATACACAAAGTATTTTTGTATAGTTTATTTTTTATAGGAAACCAAGTAGGATCTTTTATTTTAGAGGAAAGAGAGGCTCACAGAAGAGCAGGGTTCTCATGTTTAATGTCACTCTCCTTTACAAGGTCAATTAGTGACTGGAGCACTTTTTGCTTTTCTGTTGGGTCAGTACTTTTCCCATTGACCCATAGATCCTATTTGCCCTAATTAAAATCCAAAGATCCTTTAGCCTTACAACTTAATGAAGTTCTTACAAAATCTTTTATACAAAAGTTCCTACATAATTTTTATATTTAAACTCACATTATAGACCTATATATAATAACAATGTACTCAAAGTAAATCTGCCTTAATATTCTCTCTCTCCAATCTGCCTATCCCCACCCCTGAGAGCTGACCACACAAATCTGACCCTGTGAATTTTTGTTTACAATCCTTCAAATGCGCACCCATCCCTTTAGGACAAAGCACTGGAAATAATTTGCAGGGCTGTTTATGATCTGGCCCCTCCTCCCTGTGCAGCCCCGTCTCCCACCACATCTCCTTTAATGTCAAACTGCAGCAATGCTGAGCTACATTTAAATTCCTCAAAAACAACAGTGGTTTCTGGCCTTCACGTTTCTTCTGTAGCTTCACTTGCATAAACGCCCTCTCTCTCAGCCCCCTACTTCTAAATCCTTTCATTTTTAACTTTGAGATTCAGAATGCACTATACCTACTTTTTGTGTGCATGGTACGGTAATCCATTCTAGCTAGACTGAATTCCTTGGAAACAGTGCCAATGTCTTTTTGTCTTTAAGGAGTATTTCTTATGTTTTCCATTTGCATTTCTGAGGACTCTTAGCAAATGCTGAATCAGTGACTGAATAATCTTTCTGGTTTAAAAATGTTAGTTTAACAGTTTCATTTTACCTGTATTTAAAAAATTATACATTTCTGATTTCTGCTTCAGTCACTCATTTATTTACTCACTCACTCACCCTCACTCGTTCTACAAACATTTATAAGATGCTTAGTATTGGTCAGGCAGGTAATGCATTGAAGTTCTTTTGGTTGAGTCTGAGCTAAACACAGTCCTTGCCACGAAAAAACATCATCAAATGGAAAAGAAAGCCATGTAAAAACAGCAACAATAATTTCCGTAAGATTGATGTCGGAGAAGGCGATGGCACCCCACTCCAGTACTCTTGCCTGGAAAATCCCATGGACGGAGGAGCCTGGTGGGCTGCAGTCCATGGGGTCGCAAAAAGTCAGACACGACTGAGCGACTTCACTTTCACTTTTCACTTTCATGCACTGGAGAAGGAAATGGCAACAATGCTATTTGAGTATGGAAGAGGAAACCACTAGGAAACCCTGTCACAGATGCAAAGACTTTGCAGGAGAAATGTACCTTCTCTGTCAGTTGAGGGATGAGTAAGATTTTCATAGAGAAGAGAAGCCCGTGGGGTGGATTCCAGGCAAAGGGTTGAGCAGTTTCAGAGGCACAGAACTTGAGAGGGCAGGTGAGCCTGGAGCACTGTGACCCTGGGGATGAAGACTGTGGAGGAGGGAACATGGAGAGATGCTGGGGACTTGGTCAAAGGTCCTGTGTGCCAGGTGCTTAGGAGCTGGGATTTTATCCTGAGAAAACAGAGTGCTTTTGGACAATTTTTAAGAGTACTTAATATGTTACCTTGTAGAGTGCTTTGAAAATATCAGGAAGAGGGAAAAGGATTAAGAAGCTGATTCACAGAGCTAACTTTTAAAAATCAGTCTACACCAGATTTTATTTGCCTGAGTCCATCTGCCTGTTTCTACTGCTCTTATTTACACAAAATGGCTAACCACTAGCACCAACCTCTTCTTTTCTTGCTTTAATGCATTTTGACTTTCTAAGTAATATTTGAGCTGTGAGAAATTGAAATACTCATCAGAGTATCTTCCAAATCAAATTAATGGAAATCCAAATAGAAATGTGTTATAAAATAAAAATGTCAAAATAAATTGAAGAATTGGTTCTTAGTGGGATGAATTTAAGATAGGGTTACATTCTTACAAACTTGTGCTGGGCTATGAAACTCTTCTAAACAATCTCCCTTTTAAAACCACATATTCTTACCTGAACCTCAAAAAAAAAAAAAAAAATCTGATCACAAGATAACTTTAAAAATAGTTTCATTAATTCCTTTCTCAGTAGGTCCTCATGAGAAAGTACCCCACGTTTCAGTTGTCAGAATAGGTTGCATTCTTTCTATGGAGTGTGTATTATGGGACAGTAAAGATATCAGCATTGCTGCCAATCAATATACAAATAATTATTAAACTTGAACTCTATGCAAAACTCTGAGTGGTGTGTTAAACAAATGAACTATCAAATTCTAAAACATTCTAGATCAAATTCTAAGGAATGTTCGTTTTTTCATTAAGAGATAAAGACACCAAACAGAAGTATGAGTGTCCAAAGATTAGTTTCAGGAAATCAGTTAGCCCACACATAAAACTACAAGATAAACACTGCATTTATGATCTGTGTTGTTGCACATCTCTTTACTTCTGGTATAATTGCCAATAGGGGCCAAGATGCTATCCTTGATAGGTAAGCCAAAGCTATCTTTTTTTTTCCTTGACAGAAATTCTATTCACTGCATTCTTGCATAACTTCGTAAGATTTATTCTCAAAACCAAACTTAAGGCGATCTTAATGACTTCTAACAGGCTATCTTATAGCAAAGTTCTCATATGCTTACCTTGATATAGCAAGACAATCTCAGCTTTAAATACAGATAGACTACAATTGATAAAGGACTCTGGGGGCTGGAATTGGCATCATTTTTCCCCTCTGACTCCAAGGCTACTGCTTAGTCTATTATTAAATATTTAATTTTTAAAAGCATATTGGTCCTCCTAGACTCCAGCAGTCTAGAAGCAAATTTAAAAAAAAAAGAAGCTATAGAAATAATAATTAAAATGACTGCAAGAGATGTGAGCACCGGCTGTCTGAGGAGGGAAGAAGCAGAAACACTACAAATTTACACAATTACATCACTGTGCAGGAAAAGATGACCAAAACAATGACCTGGAATCACTCAGAAAAAAAATGCTGTACTACTTTTAATGTCATATGCACTTTAAAAGACAGGAAAGTGAAAGTATGTGATGCAAAATTTTAAGTCTCACTTTTTTTTTTTTTAAGAGCTCCTACTCAGTGTGGTTTGTATACACTCCACAGTGCACAAAAATGCAAGTGTGAATGCCCTCTCATTCTTTTTCTGAAGCCTTGATGCTCACTCTTAAAATATTTTACAGTGGCTGCAGAGTTAGGGAGGGTGTGAATGACAGGTAATGGGTCTCAAGCTCAGTGGCTCATAAACTGGTGCTCTAGTCATTCAAGAACACTGGGAAGGATGTGCAAACAAACTTGGCCTATTTAACAATTTTGCCTCAGTCAACACCTTACCTACTAACATGTAGTGGAGATTTCTTTAAAAGTCTTTCTAGAGGGCTTCCCTGGTGACTCAGTGGTAAGGAATCTGCCTGCCAATGCACAAGACATGGGTTTGATCTCTGGTCTGGAAAGATCCCACATGCTGCAGAACTACAACTTGTGCCACACTTGTGCCACATCTTTTGAGCCTGTGCCCTAGAGTGCAGGAGCTGCAACTATGCAGGAGCCCACATGGTGAGACTACTGAAGCCTGGGTGCCCTAGAGCCTATGTATGCTCCACAACAAGAGAAGCCACTGCAATAAGGCCACACACTGCCTCCTGTCAACAAAAAGATGCACAACTTGAGAGCTGTGAGGTAAGTTTTATTTGGGCAAAATGAGGACTGCAGCCAGGGAGCCAGCACCTTAGACAGCCCTGAGAGACTGCTCCAAAGAGGCGGTGGGGGAAGGTCAATATATAAGATTTTGGTGAAGGGGGAGTCCAGTGCAATCAAGCACTTACGTTACAAAGTTTCTGTTAGTCAAGAGGAGCTGATGTCGCCATAAAGGGATTTTAGTGACTTTCTAGATATGAAGAGAGGCAAGGATTGGGATCAAGGATTGGAACTATGAAATCAGTTCCTGAAAACATTTAGTATCTAAAGACCTGTTCCACCAGATTGCCTGGAGCACAGAGTGCCTCACTCCACTCTGAAATCCCTCAGAGGGTGTTGAACGTCAACAGCTGCAGCAGAACAGGGTTCAATCTACAGAGGCAGATGGCAAATGCCATTGTCGTTGTTCAGTTGCTGGCAAATGCTCTTGAAAAGAAAGTTGAGTTAGCCGCTCAGTTGTGTCCTACTCTTTGTGACCCCACGGACTATAGCCCACCAGGCTCCTCTGTCCATGGAATTCTCCAGGCAAGAATACTGGAGTGGGTTGCCATTTCCTTCTCCAGGGGATCTTCCTGACTCAGGGATCAAATCTGGGTCTCCTGCATTGCAAGTGGACTCTCTACCATCTGAGCCAATTTGTAGTTGACACTCTGCTCACCGCAACTAGAGAAAAGCCCACAGAGCAGTGAAGACCCAGCACAGCCAAAAATAAATTTAAAAAATTATTTTTAAAAATCTTTCTCAGAAATCTAAAGGTAAAGACTGGCTTCTGATTTCTTCCTGTCCCTACAAAACATTTCATTTTGTTTGGAAAATTGAAAGTATTATGCTAAACCATTAAAAAATATTGTGATTTTTCATTTTGGAGTAGTGAACTCCTGAGCCAAATTGCCAAGGCCGTAGTGATACACTGTCACAAACAACCACTGTCCACTAAAAAATTTAGTCACAACCTGAAAGTAAGTAGTTATTTTATTTGGTGGAAATGTTAGGACTTCAACCCTGGGAGACTGCTCTGAGGAGGTGGGGGAAGGAGTCAGAATGTATAGACGTTTGCAACAAAGATGGCAGGCAATCTGAATATCAAAGACTACTGCTAGTTAAGGAAAACCAGGTATCTCAAGGAATTTAACATTCTTCTATGCATGGGTAGATGTAAGAGTCTGGGATTACTGAAGTCATTCCTTTTACATGCATCTCAGCTATCTGGGGCCAGCAAATGTTTTTTTTTTTTTTTTCCACATCCCCCACTCTGAGCTCCTCAGCAGTCATCATGGAGGGTGGCGGCACTGGCTGGATCTCAGGCATTGTTATCCTTTTGGGAGCTTTCACTCACATTTGGGAGGCCTGAAATCGCTGATGGCTGTTACATCCTGTTTATTGATATGACAGGAGATATTCCATTTTACACCACATTAAAATGCTTTGTTGATTATTCAGAAAATAATGAATAATTAGAGTAATAATAAATTATTCTCCCATACTATGATACTTGGAGAAATATTTCAGCTAACTTAAAATTTTTGTTGACTTTTCACCCTACGTAGGATACTATGTCCATTTTGTTAGGTAGTCAGAATAGGAAAAAGGAGTCCTAAATAGCGGTGGCTAAAAGACAAAGAAAGGAAAAAGTCTGCAAAAATAAGACAAAGGAAGATCCAAGGACCTGAAGGAGAACCTCAGATGAAACAAACAGCCCTCTTGGCTAGCCCAATTAACATAGGGCAGGCTCAAAGGGAGACGAAAATACAAATAAGGAGTCAAAATTGAGCCTCTCTCTTCTCTTCGCTTCTTTTGGGTTGGCCTACCTTCATGCCTCGAGGATGTATTTTCTGTTGCTTGCCAAATGAAACTGAGCTGTAACACTGGTCCGCAGTTTAAACTGAGCTGTAACTGAGCTGTAACACTGGTCCATCTGTCGCTTCAAATTTTTGCTGTGGCCAGAGAGAACTGAGCAAATTACATATTCCCCCAGCAATTTCATGTAAGACTATGAAGTCTAATGATCCTAGTTCAAATTCTGAAGAGAGCTTCCATTTGGGGCTCATTTGATGATCTCTAGATTATCAGTTCTGCCTTAATCTATAGCAGTTCAGTGAAAAATAAATATACTTCATGTGCTGAAAATTACCTGTGAATGACTGCTATTGAACAAGGGCTCATGTCCTGCGGAGCACAAAACCAAATTCAGATAGTTGGTATTTGCAAAGTTAGAGGTTTTTGCACGGAGTCTAACAAGGAGATCAAACAGTTCATGCTTAAAAATCTCCAACTCCTCAATGGCTTTCAGTCAAGGGTTTTTAAAGATAGTGTTAGAGGAGAGGGCTGTAGGATGCATGATCAGTTTGTGGACTTTTTGATTAGTTGGTGGTAAGGCAACACAGTGATGTTTTGGGAATCTCAGCATTCTGGTTCCAACCATTCTGAAAGCTATGTGCTTGTCATCAGCCTATAGCCATCATCCTCCACCAGGTTGGGAATTAGTCTGGATCTTCTGGGACAGTTCTTAATGTCTCTAAAGGATTCTGAACATCTAGAAGAATGGGGGAAGAAGGAAAGTCCTCCCCCTCCATTCATTGAAGTAAAAGGTAACTGTCCTTACTTTTGATGTTATAGAAGGAATAATATATTTAAAAACCAGATCTTGAGAATGGAAGAAAGGAGTACTGGATCAGAGATTTCCTACACTTCTCCCCTTCCATGCTTTAAGCCCTAATGGTTAATGTAGTTTATCAGAGCTCTCCTAAGTCATCAACCCTACTATTACTTACTCCTTGATGTAATTCCCTCTAAACAATAAATTCATTAGCCCTTGTGCAATAATTACTTCCAAAATATTCTTCTATTAATCTTTCCCAATTATATATGCCTGTGATATCGTATTTATGCTATTTTCTTTGACACCACGATTTTTCTACTATTAAGCAACTCAACTAGATTTTATATAACACATCTGTAAATCCTAGCATGAAGATATATGTGACAGAGATTTGTTTGCTGAAGATTCTTAGGCTATTTGATAATGTTGATCTCTACATACTACTTTGTACTAATCTTGGAGTTTTTGGTGGGATTAAGGCACACACTGATTGATGTTTTTGAACTGTGGTGTTGGAGAAGACTCTTGAGAGTCCCTTGGACTATAAGGAGATCCAACCAGTTCATCCTAAAGGAGATCAGTCCTGGGTGTTCATTAGAGGACTGATGTTGAAGCTGAAACTCCAATACTTTGGGCACCTGATGTGCAGAGCTAACTCATTTGAAAAGACCCTGATGCTGGGAAAGATTGAGGGCAGGAGGAGAAGGGGACGACAGAGGATAAGATGGTTGGATGGCATCACCAACTCAATGGACATGAGTTTGGGTGGACTCTGGGAGTTGGTGATGGACAGGGAGGCCTGGTGTGCTGTGGTTCATGGGGTCGCAAAGAGTCAGACACGACTGAGCGACTGAACTGAACTGAAGGCACACAGTGTGTCTGTGAGTGCACTCAGTTGTGTCCCACTCTTTGTGACCCCATGGGCTATAGCCTACCAGGCTCCTCTGACCATAGAATTTTCCAGGCAAGAATACTGGAGTCGGTTGCTAAGGGATCCTCTCAACCCAGGGATCAAATCCAAGTCTCTTGATTCTACTGCACTGACAGGCAGATTCTTTACCACTGTGCCACCTGGGAAGCCTGTACTAAATCTTACTCATCTTGAAAAATCAAAGTGTTAGTCGCTCAGTCGTGACCGACTCTTTGCAACCCCGGGAACTGTAGCCCATCAGGCTCCTCTGTCCATGGGATTCTCCGGGCCAGAATACTGGCATGGGTTACCATCCCCTTCTCCATATCTTCCCCACCCAGGGATTGAACTCAGATCTCCTGGGTTGCAGGCAGATTCTTTATTGTCTGAACTACAGGGGAAGGTTATCTTCAACACTGTGAAAAACAATAACATAATTAATTTTACTTTGGGCTTTCTTAGACAATAGTAGGCAAAGTGTCATTTGATTATTTAGTTAACTTTCTATAATTACTTGGACAAGCAGATGCATTCTAGAATTAATGAAAACACACAAATAAATCTAGTTTACTTTCAAAGTTTCAAAGACATAAAATATGAATACGTGCTTAATAAAACAAAACTAAAACACTCCTTATAGCAAAGAACCCCAAAACATGGCAAAATACACTTTAAGTTTCACATAACTTAAACACTGCTATAATAAACTATTTGTTTATTAACACTTTAAATGTCATAAATAAATTTAAATGATTTTTTGAGGGGGTTAAGATACATTTTCTAAGAGCTGAACTAAGATAAACTGGAGAAACACCTGCATAGTCGTAATGTTAATGCAAATTAATTTTAATTAGTATATGAACTGCTAAGTCACTTCAGTCGTGTCCGACTCTGTGCGACCCCAGAGACGGCAGCCCACCAGGCTCCCCCATCCCTGGGATTCTCCAGGCTACAATATATGAACTCACTGAAATTTGTGATGAAAAATACTCTGAAAGTAAATACCACAGGTTCCAGTTGTCAATGCCAAAGCTTTCTTTCATCTTATTGTGTTTAATTGTTGAATCACCACAGGTCCCCTGTTTTACCTGTAAGGTGAGGTGAGGTGAAGTCACTCAGTCGTGTCCGACTCTTTGCGACCCCATGGACTGTAACCTATTAGGCTTCTCCGTCCATGGGATTCTCCAGGCAAGAATACTGGAGTGGATTGCCATTTCCTTCTCCAGGGGATCTTCCCGACCCAGGGATCGAACCCAGGTCTCCCGCACTGGAGGCAGATGCTTTAACCTCTGAGCCACCAGGGAAGGTCAAATCAAAGAATTTTTTGCATTTATATTAGCATCCTTCATTTTCCAGACAGGCATTTTAATCCCGTCTGATCTCTATGACAAATATATTTTTTCATGTAATTATATAATTACTTGGCAGACCAGAACAGATCCCACGGAGCCACTCCAATGTGTGCCGTGTAAATACTGTTCTGTTC
This sequence comes from Cephalophus harveyi, assembly GCA_006410635.1. Lineage (NCBI taxonomy): Eukaryota > Metazoa > Chordata > Mammalia > Artiodactyla > Bovidae > Cephalophus > Cephalophus harveyi. The sequence continues at coordinate 302,924 of SJYT01027875.1, read as the reverse complement.
TACCCCTGGTAATTGGCCAATAGATCCCCCTAGGACGTTTTGATTCCTTAAATAAACACTATGTAGGCGAAGGGGGTTGTATTTTCTCATTGGCAGTGAAACCAGAAAGAAGAGCTTCACATTAGGTGCTTATTACATCATTTTAAAAAGAACAAACTGCTCATGACACTGGGGCTCCCTCTGCTGGTTTATGGAGTTAAAAAAGCACAAGTAGTAATAGTTTTCCTGAACTAGACCCTCTTAGGAGAAAGAAGTATAATTTCAGAGACACAGTGGTGTTAAACGAAAGAAATAAGCAACAGAGAGACTTCTAATTTTTATTTTTCTTAAATTGTAAGCCACCTTTCTCACCATCTGTCTTTAATTATTTTACCATTATGTGTGTCTATACTGTTACTTTTTGCAATAAAAAACAAGCTTTAGAACAATGGTGATTTTTCTGAACTATAATCAAAGAAAGCTTTATGAGTCTATCAGCTCCACTTAAGTAGTTCCATCTATCCATTAGGCAGCGGGTTACTCATAACAGCCTTAAGCTGCCTTTACTCCATCTATGGGAGTGTAAAATAAAAGACGTAAAGAAATGAAAAGTACAGAAAAGTAAAGAAATGAACACTTTTTTCAAACTGACCAATTAAACCCCTGTGCATCTCATCTTTATGGGACTGGTGACCATCTTTATATGTTCTAGGCAAAAAGCAGCTGAAATAGAGGATGAGAATCAGAGAAACATAGGCTTAAATCCCAGATCTGATGAATAAAAATCTACGTGGCATTCCTCAAATTATTTGTCCTCTCTGTTCTCTCTTGTTCCCATCAGTAATTTGGTGATAAAATTCTCAGAGTCTTTGTGAGGGTTAAATAAAGAAAGGTATGTATGTATTGTGTCTGGCATGTAGCAGATGCATATGAATCATAGTTAACATATTCCTGAGAAATATAGGTTTTCTGCCCCAGTGAACTGAATGAATATGGAAGAAAAGTAACTTCCCTTCTAAAAATTCTGAAACTGTGGCCACAAAACATGTGTTCAATCATATAAAACAGAATTTTTATTGAACAAAATCAATACTTATAGAATCTATGATCCAAACCCATTCATTTTTTAATATGAAGATAAGAAATGTAGTTGACTCTACAGAATTGTGGGTCCCAGAAACCTATTACATTGGCTATAAAAGAAGCTAGGTAAACAGCATATTCTGCTGAAGAGGATTTAGATAATGAGTTATAGATGCTGTCATAGATTATTACAAATAAATGCATGTCTTTGATAGGTCTCTTTGACTCTATATACAGTAAATGTGTTTATTTTAGAATATTAGGTTTTGACAAGACAGTAAACAATGTTTCTATAATCAAATAGCTAGATAGGAAAAAGTGGTTTAAGCCTAACATTTATGTATCCTAAGCGACTGTCTGCCTCCAGGGAATACTGTGCTATCTCTAGTTCTATGTACATAGGCTATGTTACTCTTTATTATCAGGTAATAAAATAAAATAGAGGAGTACAGGTGGTGGTTGAGTGCAAATATCTAAAGCCAGAACATCTGCATTTGAATTCTAGCTCTACTTAGCTGTCTGACCTTGAGAGAGTACATGGGACTCCTCATCTGTGCTTCACTTTCTTCACTTATAAAACTGTGGTATAAAAGTGTACCCTTAATATGTTTTGTTCAGTTCATTTCCGTTTAGTCACTCAGTCATGTTTGACTCTTTGCAACCCCATGGACTACACCAAGTCAGGTTTCCCTGTCCATCACCAACTCTCGGAGTTTGCTCACTCGTGTCCGTTGGGTTGGTGATGCCGTCCAACCATCTCATCATCCTCTGTCGTCCCCTTCTCCTCCCGCCTTCAATCTTTCCCAGCATCAGGGTCTTTTCAAATGAGTCAGTTCTTTGCATCAGGTGGCCAAAGTACTAGAGTTTCAGCTTCAGCATCAGTCCTTCCAGTGAATATTCAGAACTGATTTCCTCTAGGATTGACTGGTTTGATCTCCTTGCAGTCCAAGGGACTCTCAAGAGTCTTCTCCAACATCACAGTTCAAAAGCATCAATTCTTCAGTGCTCAGCTTTCTTTATAGTCCAACTCTCACATCCATACATGACTATTGGAAAAACCATAGCTTTGACTAGACAGACCTTTGTTGGCAAAAGTCTTTAATATGCTTTTTAATATGCTGTCTAGGTTTGTCATAGCTTTCCTTCCAAACAGCAAATGTCTTTTAATTTCATGGCTGCAGTCACCATCTGCAATGATTTTGGAGCCCAAGAAAATAACTGTTTCCATTGTTTCCCTATCAACTTGCCATGAAGTGATGTGACCAGATGCCATAATCTTCGTTTTCTGAATCTTGAGTTTTAGGCCACCCTTTTCACTCTCTTCTTTCACTTTTATCAAGAAGCTCTTTAGATTCTCTTTGCTTTCTGCCATAAGGGTGGTGTCATCTGCATATCTGAGGTTATTGATATTTCTTCCTGCAACCTTGATTCCAGCTTCTGCTCCATCCAGTTTGGCATTTTGCATGATGTACTCTGCATGTAAGTTAAATAAGCAGGGTGACAGTAAATAGGCTTGACATCTTCCTTTCCCAGTTTGGAACCAGTCTGCTGTTTCATGTCTGATTCTAACTGATGCTTCTTGACCTGCATACAGTTTTATCAGGAGGCAGGTCAGGTGGTCTGGTATTCCTATCTTTTTCAGAATTTTCCACAATTGTTGTGATCCACCCAGTCAAAGGCTTTAGAACAGTCAATGAAGCAGAAGCAGATGTTTTTCTGGAACTCTCTTGCTTTTTCTATGATTCAATGGATATTGGCAATTTGATCTCTAGTTCCTCTGGCTTTTCTAAATACAGCTTGAACATCTGGAATTTCTCAGTTCACATACTGTTGAAGCCTAGCTTGGAGGATTTTAAGCATTACTGTGCTAGCTTGTGAGATAAATGCAATTGTGTGGTAGTTTGAGCATTCTTTGGCATTGCTTTTCTTTGGGATTGGGATGAAAATGGACCTTTTACAGTCCTTATGGCCACTGTTCAGTTTTCCAAATTTGCTGGCATATTGAGTGCAGCACTTTCACAGCATTGTCTCTGAGAATTTGAAGTAGCTCAGTGGAATTCCATCACCTCCACTAGCTTTGTTCATAGTGATGCTTCCTAAAGCCCACTTGACTTCGCATTTCAGTATGTCTGGCTCTAGGTGAGTGGTCACACCATCGTGATTATCTGGGTCACAAAGATTGTTTTTGTATAGTTCTTCTGTGTGTATTCTTGCCACTTCTCAATATCTTCTGCTTCTGTTAAGTCCATACCATTTCTGCCCTTTATTGTTCAGGTAATAAAATAAAATAGAGGAGTACAGGTGGTGGTTGAGTGCAAATATCTAAAGCCAGAACATCTGCATTTGAATTCTAGCTCTACTTAGCTGTCTGACCTTGAGAGAGTACATGGGACTCCTCATCTGTGCTTCACTTTCTTCACTTATAAAACTGTGGTATAAAAGTGTACCCTTAATATGTTTTGTTCAGTTCATTTCCGTTTAGTCACTCAGTCATGTTTGACTCTTTGCAACCCCATGGACTACACCAAGTCAGGTTTCCCTGTCCATCACCAACTCTCGGAGTTTGCTCACTCGTGTCCGTTGGGTTGGTGATGCCGTCCAACCATCTCATCATCCTCTGTCGTCCCCTTCTCCTCCCGCCTTCAATCTTTCCCAGCATCAGGGTCTTTTCAAATGAGTCAGTTCTTTGCATCAGGTGGCCAAAGTACTAGAGTTTCAGCTTCAGCATCAGTCCTTCCAGTGAATATTCAGAACTGATTTCCTCTAGGATTGACTGGTTTGATCTCCTTGCAGTCCAAGGGACTCTCAAGAGTCTTCTCCAACATCACAGTTCAAAAGCATCAATTCTTCAGTGCTCAGCTTTCTTTATAGTCCAACTCTCACATCCATACATGACTATTGGAAAAACCATAGCTTTGACTAGACAGACCTTTGTTGGCAAAAGTCTTTAATATGCTTTTTAATATGCTGTCTAGGTTTGTCATAGCTTTCCTTCCAAACAGCAAATGTCTTTTAATTTCATGGCTGCAGTCACCATCTGCAATGATTTTGGAGCCCAAGAAAATAACTGTTTCCATTGTTTCCCTATCAACTTGCCATGAAGTGATGTGACCAGATGCCATAATCTTCATTTTCTGAATCTTGAGTTTTAGGCCACCCTTTTCACTCTCTTCTTTCACTTTTATCAAGAAGCTCTTTAGATTCTCTTTGCTTTCTGCCATAAGGGTGGTGTCATCTGCATATCTGAGGTTATTGATATTTCTTCCTGCAACCTTGATTCCAGCTTCTGCTCCATCCAGTTTGGCATTTTGCATGATGTACTCTGCATGTAAGTTAAATAAGCAGGGTGACAGTAAATAGGCTTGACATCTTCCTTTCCCAGTTTGGAACCAGTCTGCTGTTTCATGTCTGATTCTAACTGATGCTTCTTGACCTGCATACAGTTTTATCAGGAGGCAGGTCAGGTGGTCTGGTATTCCTATCTTTTTCAGAATTTTCCACAATTGTTGTGATCCACCCAGTCAAAGGCTTTAGAACAGTCAATGAAGCAGAAGCAGATGTTTTTCTGGAACTCTCTTGCTTTTTCTATGATTCAATGGATATTGGCAATTTGATCTCTAGTTCCTCTGGCTTTTCTAAATACAGCTTGAACATCTGGAATTTCTCAGTTCACATACTGTTGAAGCCTAGCTTGGAGGATTTTAAGCATTACTGTGCTAGCTTGTGAGATAAATGCAATTGTGTGGTAGTTTGAGCATTCTTTGGCATTGCTTTTCTTTGGGATTGGGATGAAAATGGACCTTTTACAGTCCTTATGGCCACTGTTCAGTTTTCCAAATTTGCTGGCATATTGAGTGCAGCACTTTCACAGCATTGTCTCTGAGAATTTGAAGTAGCTCAGTGGAATTCCATCACCTCCACTAGCTTTGTTCATAGTGATGCTTCCTAAAGCCCACTTGACTTCGCATTTCAGTATGTCTGGCTCTAGGTGAGTGGTCACACCATCGTGATTATCTGGGTCACAAAGATTGTTTTTGTATAGTTCTTCTGTGTGTATTCTTGCCACTTCTCAATATCTTCTGCTTCTGTTAAGTCCATACCATTTCTGCCCTTTATTGGCCCATCTTTCCATGAAATGTTCCCTTGGTATCTCTAATTTTCTTGAAGAGATCTCTAATCTTTCCCATTCTATCGTTTTCCTCTATTTCTTTGCATTGATCACTGAGGAAGGCTTTCTTATCTCTCCTTGCTATTCTTTGGAACTCTGCATTCAGATGGATATATTTTTCCTATTCTCCTTTGCCTTTTGCTTCTCTTCTTTTCTCAGCAATCTGTAAGGCCTCCTCAGACAACCATTTGGCCTTTTTGCATTTCTTTTTCTTGGGGATGGTTTAGATCACCACCTCCTATACAATGTTACAAACCTCCATCCAAATTTCTTCACGTATGCTATCAGATCTAATCCCTTGAATCCTTTTGTCACTTTCACTGTATGTATAAGGCATATGATTTGTAGGGCTGCCTTAACAAATCACCACACGCTTGGAGACTTAAAAGAGCAGAAATTTATTTTCTCATAGTTCAAGAGGCTAGAAGTCTGAAATCAAATTATCAGCAAGGCCATGTTCCCACCAAGAGCCGTAGGGAAGAATCCCTCCCTTTTCTTCCTGCTCTGGCAGCCCCAGCTGTCCCTTGGCATATGGCAGCACATCTCCAATCCTGCCTTTGTCTTCACATGGCCTCCCCTCTGAGGCTCTGAATGTCCTCACCTCTTCTTATGAGGACATCAGTCACTGAATTGAGAATACCTGATACCTAATCAAGTATGATCTCATCTTAAATACATCTACAAAGAGCCTGTTTCCAAATAAGGGCACATTCTGAGGTTCCAAGAGGACATGAATTTCAGGGCAACACTATTCAATCCACTGCATATCATATGGGGATCTTTTTGAGGGTTAAACAAGTTACTGTAATTAAAGCACTAGAATAATGCCTTTCACAGATGTTTTAACTAAGAAGTCTTCTAAAATTTTATCTATAGCTTAGGTAGTTTCACCCAAGTTGCAAATACCCAATTGTATATGCTAGATGGCTTTCCTTAATGGCCCACCATGTAAACTCAAGCTATCTAAAACTGCCTTCATTTTCACTCTCAAATGAGAATCAAGAAGTCTTCTAAAATTTTATCTATAGCTTAGGTAGTTTCACCCAAGTTGCAAATACCCAACTGTATATGCTAGATGGCTTTCCTTAATGGCCCACCATGTAAACTCAAGCTATCTAAAACTGCCTTCATTTTCACTCTCAAATGAGAATCAAGAAGTCTTCTAAAATTTTATCTATAGCTTAGGTAGTTTCACCCAAGTTGCAAATACCCAACTGTATATGCTAGATGGCTTTCCTTAATGGCCCACCATGTAAACTCAAGCTATCTAAAACTGCCTTCATTTTCACTCTCAAATGAGAATCAAGAAGTCTTCTAAAATTTTATCTATAGCTTAGGTAGTTTCACCCAAGTTGCAAATACCCAACTGTATATGCTAGATGGCTTTCCTTAATGGCCCACCATGTAAACTCAAGCTATCTAAAACTGCCTTCATTTTCACTCTCAAATGAGAATCAAGAAGTCTTCTAAAATTTTATCTATAGCTTAGGTAGTTTCACCCAAGTTGCAAATACCCAACTGTATATGCTAGATGGCTTTCCTTAATGGCCCACCATGTAAACTCAAGCTATCTAAAACTGCCTTCATTTTCACTCTCAAATGAGAATCAAGAAGTCTTCTAAAATTTTATCTATAGCTTAGGTAGTTTCACCCAAGTTGCAAATACCCAACTGTATATGCTAGATGGCTTTCCTTAATGGCCCACCATGTAAACTCAAGCTATCTAAAACTGCCTTCATTTTCACTCTCAAATGAGAATCAATGGATTCCCCCATTCTTGTAAGTGGTATCACCAACCGATTTGCCCATCTCTCATTTTCCAAGAGTCATAGCCTCAGCAACGTTTCTAATTTCTCCTTTTTTGTTATCTTATCTAATCAACCACTTGGTCTTGTAGCGTTTACCCTGAGAGCAACCTGCTTGTTATATTCTCCCTTCTCCTTTTCCAGAGTTGGCCTTTTTTAACATTTGCCCAGATGAGAAATAGCATAACATGGTCACACAGAAAATCACAGTGAACACACACACACACACACACACACACACACACACACACACCTGCACATATATGAAGGCACACATACATTTCAGAGAGGCAAACAACTTACATTTTAATTCAGACAATAGGTTCAAATGATTTAATGAAAAGGAGGGAATATGGTATACAATAAGGGCTTGCCAGGGTGGCACAGTGGTAAAGAATCCACCTGCCAGTTAAAGAGACACAAGAGACACAGGTTCAATGCCTGGGTCTGGGAAGATCCCCTGAAGAAGGGAATGGCAACCTGCTCCAGTATTCTTGCCAGGAAAATTCCATGGACAGAGGAACCTGGTGGGCTATGGTCCACGAAGTCACCAAGAGTCAGGCACAAGTGAACACAAATAATGAGAAATGATGAAGGGAACCTTATTTAGTAACTCTGCATATAAACTGACTATTATAGAGAAAAGAGAAGCTTTGGGGGAAGAGGGAGATTTTTACTATGCTTCTAATCTAGAAAGCGTAAACAAAGATGTGGAGATATATCATGGATTCTGTCAGAGAGTTCACAACTCCGGCATTGGTTACCTTATTAGTAAAATATGACTTTAAGAATGTTATTAAAATTCTTGAATCCTCCTGATGATGCATTATCATCTGTAAATTGAGGTTATACCTACCCACAAGGTGGTCATAAAAATTAAATAAGGAAACAATATATAAGATGCCAGTATATTACTACACGTTCAATAAATATTAGCTATCTGATATAATTTTAGGATCGTATAGACATAAATTCTCTGCAATTTGTGCATCTATTTGTTTGAGGCCTCATTGGATAGCTTGTTTCATTTTAAATATTCCTTCAATTTTGTTGTGTTTTAGCAAGGCTGTATGGTTTGGGCACAGTGTGTGCAGCTGCTCGGAAGAGCATGGCTTCTGGGTCCTGAGCTGCTGTCCTTAGGCAAGGGGTGTGGTCTTTCAGAGTTTAGTGTCACCTGTAAGAGCTTCCCAGGTGGTGCCACCAGTAAAGAACCTGTCTGCCAATGAAGGAGACATAAGAGACACAGGTTTGATCCCTGATTTGGGAAGATCCCCCAGAAGAGGAAATTGCAACCCAGTCCAGTATTCTTGCCTGGAGAACCCAATGGACAGAGAAGCCTGGCCAGCTACAGTTCCTAGGATTGCAACGAGCTGGACATGACTGAAGTGACCTAGCATGCACGCACACACATCATCTATAAAAAGGGGGTAAAATGTGTTGAGAATAGACAAATGCTGGGTATAGAATTATGTCAGTGTCCCCCACCCACACCCCCTTCACCCAGGTCTTAGTTTCCAGATGAGTATCAATGGGTGTTGTTAACTTCTTTTCATTCTTGTTTCAAAAAGATGATGCACTCCATTATGGTGCAGAGATTATATGAGGTATCTGGAAAGTAAGCATCAGAGCACTGTGACAGAAACTTTTGAAATTCTTACACTCCTAATGCTAGAATAATCAGCATATATTCAGCAACTATTCAATGTTGAGATTCTGAAGAGTGCTGGATCAGATAAAAGTGGTCACTCAGTAAAGCCTGAATTCTGAGACAAACTTGCAGGGTTAAAATAGAGGTGAGCTCTCATAACTTCTGAATGGCTTTCTTAAATATATTGTGCTGTCAATAAAAATAGCACTTAGCAGCAATTATATTAACAGAGTACAATGTGTGTGGTTGAAAAGCCACTCAGAAAACTCTTTAAATATACTTCATATCCCGTGTAAGGTCATATCCATTTCACTATGGCTATATATCTTATTCTGCACATTACCAATATTTGCCATATTAAGTCATAGATGTCTGGGAGAGAAGCCTCATGTGTAGAAACTTTACATATAATGGGAAAATAAATACCTCAAAGTTGTAAGTATACACACATTCTTTTTTAAAAAATGTCTCCCCTCCCCAGTAGCTATTTGACAAAATAGATCTCAACATACTGAAACTTACTCAGGGTTATATATTACCCCCCATTCTGTTTCCTATAAAGAAATACATACATGTTTGTTTATAAGAAGCTTATAAGCTAGTTAGGAATTTTATATACAGGACAGATAAATGCTAAAGATACATAAATTTACAGATAAATGCATGCATGTGATGCTGGGATAATTTGCCTTTATAGTGACAGAACTTAGAAATGTGATCAGAGGTGGTAGTTATGAAAATATTTTATAGCAAAAAATCTCACCTGGTTTTTAAGGGCTCAGATTATGTCTGGAAAAATCATGAAACATTGTTTCTACAGCATCTTTTTGTGTGTCTGGCATAGAAGTCACTGTTGGAAAGTTGCTCTGAAGGACAAAGGCCAGACTCTGAGTTTCAGCTTGATCTGGGAAAAGTGTGAGTGAGGGCTGACCCTGAGCATAGGGTCCATTCTATCACTCACATTGGTTTCCTCATCTGTCTTTATTGGCCTGTATCTAAGTCTTAGAAGAACATGTGCTCAAGAAGTACTGAATATATTTGACTCCACTAGCAATAGAAACATTAAAAAAAAATCAAGAGAAATTCAAGAGACACTAAGAGACTGAAAGAATTATTTCAGTAAAGGCTCTGTTGGACACTGAAGGCCTAAGCAAGTATCTACTAGGAAACTCCTCTAATCAATGGCAATGTGAAGGGAGAAAGCATATTCTGCCCTACAAACATTTTTCTATACTTCCGTCCATTTTGGTGTCAGGTGGACCCTAGTTGACAGTGGGTTACGAACCAAAGCTGTACCACGTGGGAAGGAAACAAGCACCGAGTGGGGTCTGGTGACACCCAGTGGGAGACTGTGGTACCTAGAGGGACAGAAGCAAGCCAGCTGGACACTCCTTTGTGAACACTGCTACACATTACACCCTGACAAAGTCTTGAACACCTTGGCATAGGCCCAGGGCAGAGTGGATTTTTAGAGGCCTTAAGTGGGTCCAGGAGTAAAAAAGAGACTTGAAATATTACTGATTTTAAAGTCTTGTTAATTCCTCAGATTGCTAACTGCTGCTAAGTTACTTCAGTTGTGTCCGACTCTGTGTGACCCTATGGACAGCAGCCCACCAGGCTCCCCTGTCCACACGATTCTCCAAGCAAGAATACTAGAGTGGGTTGCCATTTTCTTAGTCTAGGAAAAATCAAATTATAAAAGCAAGAAGGAATTTTCATATTTTCAATCGTTTGGTTTGGGTTTGAACCTTCTAATTGAAAGAGACAAGTTAGAGATAAAAATTAACTTTTTCTTATCTATTTTATTTTGTAAGCTTTCTCTTATACACACTTTCATCTCCATGCACACAAATACACACATCTCTTTTCAATAAAAATAACATACTCTTAATATTCATCCTTTAATTGTAAGAAACGGGTAGCCACTAAATTGTTTCCTAAAATGTTCATTACTATTTTATGTAGCTTTACCCTCCAGCCCTACTGGAATATAAACATGAATGTAGGTGCCAAAGACAATACTTCTAAGAGATAATTAAATTCTGGTTTAATTCTCTTTTGACAAAATGGGAAATGCCTTTTATTTTATTGCCTCTAGCTTCTTACACTAAAAACAATCCCTAAAGAATTTGACGTGTGGAATGTTTTTTCTGCCTAAGGCAACTGTCTGCTTTGACTGTATGACAGAATTGACCTCAGTTATATTTGTTGAAGTTCAAATATTTGGTGTTCCTTCAATGAAAAACTACACTGCAACATGCCTGAAGGGAAACTGTTTTAAAATAGAGAAGGTACAGATAATAAAGCTGATCACATAACATGCACATTTGGACTATTTTGCCCTCCAGTATATTTTAGTGTTTTGGTCAAATGAAGGTGTACTGATAAATACATTAAAAATAAACTCTAGATAGATCATAGAATAAAATTTTTAAATGATAGTATAAAATAACCAGGAAACAATGTTGATACATGAATTCAATACATACATATGAAATACTGAGTCTGGAAATATATTTACAAAATTCATCTAAGACATAAATGAAAAGTTAAAAAGTTACAAAGAAAAAAAGTGAGAGAACTACAGAAATAAATTAAAAAATTCTGCGAGCCCAGATGTTATTGAAAGATAAACTGCAGACTGTAAAACATGACAGACAGAATGTTACCATCATTATATCAAGAGCTCTCTTAATCAAGGAAAAATCATGCTAATACTTTAAAAGGAAAATAAAGATGTGAATACTTTATAAAAAAAAAAATTAGTTCCCCAAGCAAAGGGGGAAAAAAAAAGCTACCTTTCATTATTGAAGAAAAATAAAACAACCTACATATTTTAAATTCCCTTTAAATATTTAATATTTGCATGTTGTGAGAGTGTGGGAAAAGAAACATTCTACATATCACTAAAACAATCCATTAGAAATGGTCTTTCATGAGTTTAATCATATTTTTAATGACTTTTTTTGTCTTTCCCTTAGTATGCTAAATCTTGTGGTGGAGTCTTGCCACAAGATATGGCACAGGATATGATGCAGTTGAATACTTTCTCCTCCGTGGTGCCCTCTCTCTCCTTGGTTCCCCTGCACCACACCTACCAAAGTTTCCATCTACCTCAACGGTTGTTCCTTCTCTGTTTCTTTGTTCTTTCATCCTCCTCACTCAGACCTCTCAGTGGTGGTGTGACCCAGGGATTAGTCTGGGTCCTCATCTCTATTCATATATTCACCCTCTTAGACATCACATCCAGCCTAACGGTTCCATATACCTTTATGTACAAACGATTTCCAAATTTATAGCCTCTAAATTCCATATTCGCCTATCAAACTATCTTGGAAATATAAAGAATATTCCTTTGGGTACGAACAGACATCAATACATCCCCTACAAAAACCATGATCATCTCCTGTCCCCTACTAACTTCCTCCCAGTGAAAGATATCTCCATTCTTCTAGCTGCTTAGACCAAAAACTCCTTCTTTGACTTCAACTCTCATATTTGATATCCAATCTCTCAGGGAATCCCTTGGTTCTACTATTAGAAAATATTTAGCCACCTCTCACAATCCCTCCTGCTTGTGAGCCATCAGTATTCTTCACCTGGATTACTGCAATTCCCTCTTAATGGGTCTGTTTTTACTTTTGTATGCCACAGTATATTATTACATCATCATTCTGAACACTACAGTGTACAGAATGTATATTAATACATCAACAAGAGTGATTCTTATTGTCCTGATAAGGACGTCAAGGCTCAGAATTTGGATTCCTGTTTCCTCTCTGACCTTTCTACCTGCTACTCCTCCACTAGCTCATTCTGCTTGAAGCACAATGGCTTCTTATTTTGTTCCCTGAAAATGTCAGTCATCTCTCTGCCCTCGGGCCTTTGTACTTTCTGTTCCTCCTGCCTGAATACTTTCTTTCTCTAGATGTCTGCATGGCCAACTCCTTAGTTCTTTCCAGTTTTTTCCCAAAGGTGTCAGCTCCTTAAGGGAACCACTGTATTTAAATTGGAAATATCAATGGCTCAGTTGGATATCCGCCTACAATGTCGGAAACACAGGAGATGCAGGTTCCATCCCTAGGTCAGAAAGATCCCCTGGAGAAGGAAATGGCAACCCACTCCAGTATTCTTGCCTGGGAAACCCCATGGATAGAGGAGCCTGGCAGGTTACAGTCCATGGGGTCACAGAGTCCAGCATGATTCAGCATGCATGCAATGTCAATGTATTTAAATTACAACCACTCAAACTCAACTCCTGCTCCTTTTCTCTGCTCTATATTTTCAAAAGATACTTTTATCTTCTAGAGTATTTTATCACTTATTCATCAGGTTTGGTGCTTATTATCTGACTTTCTCACTGAGAAGATGCTAAAACAAGGTCAGGATTTTTTTTTTTTCTTTTTACTTGCATATTCCATTACAGAAGAATGCCTGGCATGTGGTAGCACTCAAGAAATATCTGTTGAATAAATTCTTTGTGACCCCAGGGACTGCAGCTCACTAGGCCTCCCTATCCATCACCAACTCCCAGAGCTTGCTCAAATTCACGTCCATTGAGTCAGTGATGCCATCCAACCATCTCATCCTCTGTCATCCCCGTCTTCTCCTGCCTTCAATCATTCCTACCATCAGGGTCTTTTCCAATGAATCAGTTCTTTGCATCAGGTGCTCAAAGTATTGGAGTTTCAGCTTCAGCGTCAGTCCTTCCAGTGAATATTCAGGACTGATTTCCTTTAGGATTGACTGGTTTGATCTCCTTGCAATCCAAGGGACTCTCAAGGGTCTTCTCCAACACCACAGCTCAAAAGCATCAATTCTTCAGCACTCAGCCTTCTTTAGAGTCCAACACTAACATCCATATATGACTATAATAGAAACCATAGCTTTAACTAGACAGATCTTTGTTGGCAAAGTAATATCTCTGCTTTTTAATATGCCGTCTAGGTTGGTCACAACTTTTCTTCCAAGGAGCAAGTGTCTTTTAATTTCATGGTTGGTGTTCTTGCCTAGAGAATTCCAGGGATGGGGGAGCCTGGTGGGCTGCTGTCTTATGGGGTCGCACAGAGTCGGACATGACTGAAGTGACTTAGCTTAGTAGTCACCATCTGCAGTGATTTTGGAGACCATGAAAATAAAGTCTGTCACTGTTTTCACTGTTTCTCCATCTATTTGCCATGAAGTGATGGGACCAGATGCCACGATCTTATTTTTCTGAATGTTGAGCTTTAAGCCAACTTTTTCACTCTCCTCTTTTACTTTCATCAAGAGGCTCTTTAGTTCCTTTTCACTTTCTGCCATAGGGGTGGTGTCATCTGCGTATCTGAGGTTATTGATATTTCTCCCTGCAATCCTGATTCCAGCTTGTGCTTCATCCAGCCCAGCATTTTGCATGATGTATTCTGCATATAAGTTAAATAAACAGGGTAACAATATACAGCCTTGATGTACTCCTTTCCCAATTTGGAATCAGTCTGTTGTTGCATGTCTGGTTCTAACTGTTGCTTTTTGACCTGCATTACAACTATAGAAAGGAACACATTTGAGTCAGTTCTAATGAGGTGGATGAAACGAGAGCCTATTATACAGAGTAAAGTAAGTCAGAAAGAGAAACACCAGTACAATATATTAATACATATATATGGAATTTAGAAAGATGGTAACATCAATCCTATATGCAAGGCAGAAAGAGAGACACAGATATAAAGAACAGACTTTTGGACTATGTGGGAGAAGGCAATGGTGAGATGATTTGAGAGAATAGCATTGAAACATGTATATTACCATATGTAAAACAGATGACCAGTGCAAGTTCAATGTATGAAGCAGAGTACTCAAAGCCGGTACTCTAGAAAATCCAGAGGGATGGGGTGGGGGGGATGGGGAGAGGGTTCAGGATGGGGGCCACTTGTGCACCCGTGGCTGATTCATGTCAATGTATGGCAAAAACCATCACAATATTGTAAAGTACTTATCCTCCAATTAAAATAAATTAACTAAAAAAAAAAAAAAATACCTGTTGAGTAAATTAATGAACTCAGTAACTTTATACTCCATGAAGCAGTGATCATGTCTATGTTGGTCACTACTGGATCCCCAGAGCCTAGTAAGCTATTTAGCACTTAGCATTAGTTCAGTTCAGTTCAGTTCAGTTGCTCAGTCGTGTCCGACTCTTTGCGACCCCATTAATTGCAGCATGCCAGGCCTCCCTGTCCATCACCATCTCCCGGAGTTCATTCAAACTCACGTCCATCGAGTTGGTGATGCCATCCAGCCATCTCATCCTCGGTCGTCCCCTTCTCCTCCTGTCCCCAATCCCTCCCAGCATCAGAGTCTTTTCCAATGAGTCAACTCTTCGCATGAGGTGGCCAAAGTATCGGAGTTTCAGCTTTAGCATCAGTCCTTCCAAAGAACACCCAGGACTGATCTCCTTTAGAATGGACTGGTTGGATCTCCTTGCAGTCGAAGGGACTCTCAATAGTTCTCTCCAATACCACAGTTCAAAAGCATCAATTCTTCAGCGCTCAGCTTTCTTCACAGTCCAACTCTCACATCCATATATGAGCACTGGCAAAACCATAGCCTTGACTAGATGGACCTTAGTTGGCAAAGTAATGTCTCTGCTTTTGAATATGCTATCTAGGTTGGTCATAACTTTTCTTCCAAGGAGTAAGCGTCTGAATTTCATGGCTGCAGTCACCATCTGCAGTGATTTTGGAGCCCCCCAAAATAAAGTCTGACACTGTTTCCACTATTTGCCCATCTATTTCCCATGAAGTGATGGGACCAGGTACCATGATCTTAGTTTTCTGAATGTTGAGCTTTAAGCCAACTTTTTCACTCTCCTCTTTCACTTTCATCAAGAGGCTTTTTAGTTCCTCTTCACTTTCTGCCATAAGGGTGGTGTCATCTGCATATCTGAGGTTATTGATATTTCTCCTGGCAATCTTGATTCCAGCTTGTGCTTCTTCCAGCCCAGCGTTTCTCATGATGTACTCTACATATAAGTTAAATAAGCAGGGTGACAATATACTACTTGCTAAATGAATGAACGAGAATGAGAAATGGATTTATGGAATGAGAAATGGATTTATCAATCATGGCACAACCTTTGGTCACAAGCCTGTACTTTATAATTGCATATAGTTTTCTTTTTTGCTCAAAATTAGAAATACAGTTTATATGCTATAAAAAGGTGATAAGTAGTTATTGAGCTTCCATAGGGCATAAGGATACACCAGGAAATGGACTGATGGTAATCACCTGCTGCAGCAAATTCTGTCATTAAAATGAACTGCTCCAAATGCCAGCACCATACTTGGGGAGCAGAGTGATCACCTGTTGGCTATCTTTTAAGTAATAACATTCTTTCTGGTAGTTCTCAGCAGTTATTTTTAACTTTTGTGCAGATTTCCCTGCAACTTTAATGTTGAAAATTTAAAAACCAACATGCATTCTCTGATTGTGAACTGACAATGCACAGAAGATGTAAAACTTTGTGAACAGATCTTTCAGGCAACTGCCTTGAGCATTTTCTCCAGGTAGTTTATTGGGATAACAAGTAAAGTGGCACCAACAATTTCTCACTTTCTACTTTGGGATTTTACTATGGGTAGATTCTAACATGCTTTAGACTATTAAGTACAGATCCTTCACACATGTTTGGGACTCATATACAAATTTTCTAGTCCACATGTTTCAACAGATTTCTAAACTGGAAACCAGTTTGTGAAGTTTGGAGGAGGGTTGTTGATGTTCATCCATAGCAGCCCTGGGGTGGTGTTCATCTGACTGCTTAATCATCAGAGTTCACAGTTAGCAGTCAAGATGATAGGAACACAGAATGAGGCTGTAACCAAGGAGCCTGTGATTTCCCTTGATTACATAGAGACTCACAACCAGGCAGGGCTGACTCAGTGTTTGGCAGTTTCCTTATCGCTTGATTCCTCTTGTCCCAAAAAGTTTCACAGATATTTCAACTACATTGATTATTTCTTTGTCTCTGCCCCTCAGTAATGTGTTCTTTCCTTAGCTCTACAAGTTTGGTTTAATGTAATCAAGACGAAGACAAACAATTTCACTAACAGATTTTCTAGTAGCAATAAGGCGATAAACTTGTTTGAGCTAAATGAGTCAGAATCATTCCTTAGTGTACACAACATTTCTTATTTAAATTCATTTACACTACTTAACAAAATCCCACTAGCACCCAGATCTCTAGGCCTTTTAATAAAGTGAGACAATCTCAAATGCTAGAGGAAAGGAAAAAAATAAGCAGTTGGGAGTTTCTTCTCTCTAGACAACCTAGCCAAACCAGCCCCATGCAGGAAGAAATACCATTTATGTCTTGGTTTTGTAAACTAAATTCTGTGATTATAGTGAAAACCAGCTCTGAACAAGAGGTTTTTGTTTTGTTTTTTTTTTCTGAAGCATGTCCAGCTGGAGCCAGACAATTATGAAGTAGATTCCAGCTGTTTAGATTATTTCAACACAATAACAACTAAATACTTCCACAGAAAGGACTATCAGCACTAAATTCTGGTTTAAAGTTGTAGGTATATAGAAAGCCAAATCCTTCAAAACCACTACCATTCATCTTAGAAAGGGTAGTAAAATGAAGAGATTAACTCTCATTTGCAATTTTAACTGACCCTACTACTGTAAGTCGCCAGGTGTCTCAAATTGTTCCAAGCATAAGTGTCAGCATTTGCTATAAGCACATAATTCCAAGTTGGAAAAGCTAGCCCTTTCCTAAGAAATTAAAAAATATGCCAGCTTCTGGATAAATGTTTCATGTATTTCTTCAATAACCATAATTGTTTGTGAACTGTGCGTTTTGTCTCACATTTAGCTTTTTGCCTTTTTATAAATGTAGATATTTATTCTCAGGTGTAGATATTTCTATAAAGTCTCATTTTTATCACAGAGCACAAAGTTAGTGTTTAAAGTATAAAAAGGTAGCCAAAGAGTAACACAATAACCATATGGCAATTTTCTTAAACCACAATAATCATCACTATACTGCTAAATTTGGTAATATTCTTAATTATATACTCTGTAACCAGTAAAATGAATAATAGTCCATAGCAATCCTTAAAAATCAGACTGTATAATTTTATGTTTTAAGTAAATAAATCTCAGTTTTACTCTATGCCCAGTATTATCTTCCAAGAGCACATGTATTTTTAAGCAATTTATATTAATATTCCATTTTAATGCTTATAGTATATTCTCTCTTCATACTCACACATTTGAATTATACAGTCGAATCTGGTTTTAATTTCAAAACCTGACCAAAAGCAAAACATTTCAAGTATAAATATTTAGTCTCTCAAGATGAAATGGATTCATTTTCCTTTAGTATACACTCATAGTATGTATGTTTTGTTTGGACATTCTTGTCTGTGGAGACTTAACAAAACTATCCAATGATATTTTGTATAAAGATAAATGCTAATTCTGATTGGGTAGCAGTTTGGGACCAAAGTGAAAATTCATTTTCTCACCTGATGCTATGTCAATTTACTGTTAAACAGGTCTCCTGAACTATAAATTTGTCTTGTGTGTGTATATATGTGTGTGTGAATCTATGTAGTGAGTATACTTTCTGAAAATAAGGCTGCAGGAGTTAATAGGTGAAGAATGTCTTCAACCTTACATAAGTAATAAATTGGGTGACATTTGGTATTTATAACAGATGAAAAACAGATGAGAATTTTTTTCTGCCCTAACCTCTGATGAACAGATAAGCTTAGTTTCTTTAAATGCTATGCTTAATATTTAACTGAATCTTATTTTAAAAGATAGTCCAAGATGAATTGATAAAATCATTCCAGATGCAATCTTCCAGAAATGACAATATAAACTTAATTCTTGAAGGATAAATTTAGGCAATATGCCAGATTCTGAAAGTCAAACGCTTCCAGATGATAACTAGTAAATTTCTCATAACACCTAATGTTTAATTTTTCACAC
This sequence comes from Cephalophus harveyi, assembly GCA_006410635.1. NCBI lineage: Eukaryota > Metazoa > Chordata > Mammalia > Artiodactyla > Bovidae > Cephalophus > Cephalophus harveyi. The sequence continues at coordinate 284,266 of SJYT01027875.1, read as the reverse complement.
CCTAATTTTCTATTTACACATGCCAATATTCACAGTTACATAAGAATATAAACCATTATTTTACAAAATAAAAACTTTAAAATTTGAAAATAAAAATAAGCAACCTGTTGTTTCCCAGGGCTGATTAAATAATCTAAAAATTTTATTTTTCTTTCCTAGAAACAAATACGGAAAGCAGTTAACCAAATCCAGGGTTAAAAGAGGAAAAAAATGAGTATATAGTTTTGGATATGTTGAGTTTCTGATGACTAACGGTGAAGGACTATTTTTCTAGCCTTAAAGAAGTAATAATTAATTTGGAGGAATACTAACATTTATCACGGAGGTAGTAAATGCAGCAAAATAGAACATGAAGGAGACTGAGAAGGAAGAGTAAACAAATGCAGCAAGAAGGTCACTGGTAGAATATCCCAGAAGCCAAGAGAAGTTGAATCCTCAAGAAAGAGTAAACATTTAACAGTAGCAAAGACTGAGGGATGGTGAAAAACGATTAAAGTTTAAAAAAAAAACTGGAAAAAAAAAAAGAAACACCAGTTGGATTAGGCCAATCAAAGGTCCTCTATAAACAGTTTTGGTAAAGAAACTGAAGTGGAAGTCATCTCAGAGTAAGTGGTTGAGTGGATAGGATATAAGAAAGTGGGACCAGTAGTGTAGACAGCTCCTTTCTCAAAGAATGAGATAGAAGCAAGAAAAATATGTACGGTTAAAGGAGTTTTTTGCTTTATTTATTTTTAGGATAGAAGATACTTGACTACATTTGAGTACGTTAATAAACTGAGGGGAGGAACACAGTAGAGAGAGGATAAAACGAAGTACTAGACAGAGCAGAGGCAGATCCTAGTGATTCTGGAGTCAGAGATGTGCACAGAAATCCTTCCAAGACCATCAGCACAACGAGCCTTACCTACCCTGCTCTATTTGTCTTGTCTCTCTCTACAGCATCCACTGATTGTTTTCTATAATACTATATAATTCCCACATTTGTTACTTTTGCCATTTGTCTTCTTCTCCTCAGCCTCCTCTATGACCTCTTCATTTCTCGCTATTCCCACTTATCCATTTAAATCTAAGTGTTCTTCCAGGACTTTTTAAGTTCACAGGGGCAGAAATTTTAATCTTTTGTTCATTCATACATTTCAAGCACCTACAACATGGTGGGCACTCAATAAATGCTTGTTGAATGAAAAGATGCCAAGAGTGTAGAATTTAAAAAATGTAGGGGTTAGCTTGAAAGATTTTATTCTTTTATCTGCAAAGTAGGAATGATTAAGTTGCAATTTAAAAGGAAAGTAAGGTCAAGAACATTTCATATGTACTGAAAGCGAAACATTCCCTGTACAGATCAGAGGTTATTTGTGGGAATATGTAACCCCATATAAGTTCGTGGTTTGTCTATCCCACATAATGATTTAATTTTCTTTTTAATCAACCATCATCATTTAAACAGACTTCCCTGTAGCTCAAATGGTAAATAACCTGCCTGTGATACAGGAGACCAGGGTTCAATCCCTGGGTTAGGAAGTTCCTCTGGAGAAGAGAATGGCAATCCACTCCAGTATTTTTGCCTAGAGAATTCCATGGAGAGAGAAGCCTGATAGGCTATAGTCCATGGGGTTGCAAAGAGTCAGACACCACTGAGCAACTAACACACACACATCATTTAAGCATTAGATTTAATGCAGTGATTCAGAAAACTTGTCTTGGAAAATAGGAGGATGTGGCGGAGGGACATGACTCATATCTCAGCATGACAACCATCACTTGAACCTGATTTGAGGCTGTCCCCTCATCACCACCACCCAGGACATAGGCTTACAAGATGAAGTATGTGATCTTCATTTGCCGAGATCCTCACCACTCTCTATGTTATCCTTAACCTCTAAGTCCACTGTCAATTGCTATTAATGATAAATGGTATGGTTCAATAACAGAACCTGAGCTAATGTTTTGTATAGTATGGCTGTTTCATCTTGCCTGGACTTTTCAGGCAAATGTATCTGCAATCCAAGACATTGATAATATTCAACTAACAAGTAATTTGTGTTCCAGTGGGGTTTCTCTTGTCCTTAGAAACAGTTAAACTCCTCACCATGGCTAATTAGATCCCCCAGGAACTAGCTGCTTCAATCCTCTGACCTCCCTTCACAACTCTCCACTTGGCTTCAAATGTACTATTTTCTGTCCTCAATGGCCCTCTTCCATTTTCAAGCTGCCTCCAACCTCTATCCCATTATATTTGCAGTTTTCTTTAGAATTTCTTTCCTTCAGATAATCAGCATGGCTGGCTCCTAATTCTGTTACACATGTAAATATTTGTTAACAAGAAGTTCCTTCCTTTAAAACCATACAAGTTGTTCTGAAATAATGCATCTCAGCACTCTGTTCTTTCAGGATCTTCAACAAGCAACTTGTGAGAAAGGTGTGCTCAAGGCGAAGAGGGAAATTTTCTAAGGGCAAGATTAATTCAATCTTTTAGTCATTATCAAGTGACAAAGACCACACACAGAACAGACTGGAATTCCAAAACTTGATTCCACTTTGAAGAATGTGTATTATTAGGTTTACTCGATTCTTAAACTCTGTTCATGCAAATACAACGGTGCGCATTCAATGCAGCTAGCCAGCAGACATATCTTGAACACCACTTATTTTCCTGAAGAAAAATTTCTAGCATATTATATGCTAATTAAAATATTTTGGAATTGACTGGAGTTATAAGTGGTGCTCTTATGCCAGTTTTCCATTCAGTTCGGTTCAGTTTAGTCACTCAGTCATGTCTGACTCTTTGAAACTCCATGAATTGCAGCACACCAGGCCTCCCTGTCCATCACCAACTCCCGGAGTTCACCCAAACTCGTGTACATCCAGTCGGTGATGCCATCCAGCCATCTCATCCTCTGTCGTTCCCTTCTCCTCCTGCCTCCAATCCCTCCCAGCATCAGAGTCTTTTCCAGTGAGTCAACTCTTCGCATGAGGTGACCAAAGTATTGGAGTTTCAGCTTTAGCATCAGTCCTTCCAATGAACACCCAGGACTGATTTCCTTTAGAATGGACTGGTTGGATCTCCTTGCAGTCAGTTTTCCATTCAGTTCAGTTCAGTCGCTCAGTCGTGTCCGACTCTTTGCAACCCCATGAATCGCAGCACGCCAGGCCTCCCTGTCCACCACCATCTCCTGGAGGTCACTCAGACTCACGTCCATGGAGTCCGTGATGCCATCCAGTCATCTCATCCTCGGTCGTCCCCTTCTCCTCCTGCCCCCAGTCCCTCCCAGCATCAGGGTCCTTCAAATATTAACTTCCTGGAGTATTAGTCCTGATTAGCTTACTTGATGTTACTAATAAATCCTCCCTAAGGGGGTGATAAAATTACCACAGATTCATTCCTGTACATGCACACGCATATCACATACTCCACTGCCGACTAAGGTCCGTCTAGTCAAGGCTATGGTTTTTCCTGTGGTCATGTATGGATGTGAGAGTTGGACTGTGAAGAAGGCTGAGCACCGAAGAATTGATGCTTTTGAACTGTGGTGTTGGAGAAGACTCTTGAGAGTCCCTTGGACTGCAAGGAGATCCAACCAGCCCATTCTGAAGGAGATCAACCCTGGGATTTCTTTGGAAGGAATGATGTTAAAGCTGAAACTCCAGTACTTTGGCCACCTCATGCGAAGAGTTGACTCGTTGGGAAAGACTCTGATGCTGGGAGGGATTGGGGGCAGGAGGAGAAGGGGACGACCGAGGCTGAGATGGCTGGATGGTGTCACAGACTCGATGGACGTGAGTCTGAGGGAACTCCGGGAGATGGTGATGGACAGGGAGGCCTGGCGTGCTGCGATTCATGGGGTCGCAGAGTCGGACACGACTGAGCGACTGAACTGAACTGAACTGATGAGGTATTTTAAAGTACATCATAGGAAATATCACAAACGGGAATTTATCACTAATACATAGAACAGATAATAAGAATCCTTTCCTTCCTCCCTCCCTGCCCCCTCATCTTAAACCAATTTTGAGTGGACTGACAAGAAAATTAAACGTTGGCTTACTGTGGGACTGAGGGACTGGTTTGCTCCTTTATTCTTTCGGTGGAATTGGTGGGATTTGAAGAAATTGCTTCCGGCACCTCCCATCGTAACTTGAAAAGTACTTGATCACAAACGACTCCAGTCTAGATCTGGCTTAAAATGGAACTATGGCTGTAGCCCTCCTCGCCGCCTACACGGTGAATTGGTGCACGTGACACGTGGCATGGCACGTGGCACTGTGCCGGGCTCGGAGCATGCGCCGTTCAGGCTGCATTCTGCACGCCTGCGCTGGCGTCTGTACACCTATGGGCTCAGTCTGGCCTAGAGGCTGCAGGCGGGAGGCGAGTGCTCTCCCGATAGCTTCGCTGCCAAACAGCTTTGCGAGCGTGAATTCTCACAATGCGCTTTAATGGAGAATAACAAAAACCATGTTGGAGTAGTGGGAAATGGCAGTTTTGCACAGGAAGCTTTGGGAGCTGTGCTTTACTGTAGTTTGTCTGAAGTTAGAACAAAATTGAACAAAAAATGAGGAATTTGGTGCTTTGGATAGTGTGAAAGCTGCTAGTGAACTCTAGACTCCTCTATCAGAAGTAACTGAAATGAATGAAATTAGCAGAAAGTCCAGGACTTATTGATAAATCTTGTTATGAAGAACATTGGCTGATCAAGATGACTCAGTAACCCTGCACAACTAGATAAGTGAAGAAGCATATGAAAAAAAATACATAAGATCTATTGAGGAGTGAAGACAGAACCCCTAAATAAACTATAGTTTGAAACAACTTAATCTAAGATCGTTGTCTTAAATTAATGGTGGGTAAATTTTTTGAAAGCAACTTTTAGCAAAAGAAATTATTTGCCACAAATGTTACTTGTAGAAAATACCCTGTAAATTGCTAATTATTTCAGATAAACTCTATGCATCTTTTTCACAGCACTTTATAACCTTTAGGTCAGTTGGTAAAGAATTTGGCTGCAATGCAGGAGACCCTGGTTCGATTCCTGGGTTGGAAAGATCCACTGGTGAAGGGATAGGCTACTCTGTCCAGTATTCTTGGGCTTCTCCTGTGGTTCAGCTGGTAAAGAAACCTCCCACAACACAGATCTGGGTTAGATCCCTGGGTTGGGAAGATCTCCTGGAGAAGGGAAAGGCTACGCACTCCAGTATTCTGTCCTGGAGAATTCCATGGACTCTAAAGAGTCAGACATGACTGAGAGACTTTCCGTTTTATAATTTTTAGGTTCAGTTCAGTTCAATTCAGTCGCTCAGTCGTGCCCGACTCTTTGCGACCCCATGAATCGCAGCACGCCAGGCCTCCCTGTCCATCACCAACTCCTGGAGTTCACTCAGACTCACGTCCATCGAGTCAATGATGCCATCCAGCCATCTCATCCTCTGTTGTCCCCTTCTCCTCCTGCCCCCAATTCCTCCCAGCATCAGAGTCTTTTCCAATGAGTCAACTCTTCACATGAGGTAGCCAAAGTATTGGAGTTTCAGCTTTAGCATCATTCCTTCCAATGAAACCCCAGGGTTGATCTCCTTCAGAATGGACTGGTTGGATCTCCTTGCAGTCCAAGGGACTCTCAAGAGTCTTCTCCAACACCACAGTTCAAACGCATCAATTCTTTGGTGCTCAGCCTTCTTCACAGTCCAACTCTCACATCCATACATGACTACTGGAAAAACTATAGATTTGACTAGACGGACCTTAGTCGGCAAAGTAATATCTCTGCTTTTGAACATGCTATCTAGGTTGGTCATAACTTTTCTTCCAAGGAGTAAGTGTCTTTTAATTTCATGGAGTCAGACACGACTGAGAGACTTTCCATTTTATAACTTTTAGGTTAGGCTCCAATTATAATGGGCTTCCCAGGTGGCACTGTACTGTACTTAGTTGCTCAGTCACGTCTGACTCTTTGAGACCCCATAGACTGTAGCCCACTAGGCTCCCCTGTCCATGGAATTTCTCCAGGCAAGAATACTGGAGTGGGTTGCCATGCCCTTCTCCAGGGCATCTTCCCAACCCAGGGATAGAACCCACATCTCCAGCATTGCAGGCGGATTCTTTACCGTCTGAGCCATTAGGGAAGCCTATGTAGGAGACATGAGTTCAATCCCTGGGTTGGGAAGATCCCCTGGAGGAGGGCACTGGCAACCCACACCAGTGTTCTTAAGTGGAGAATCCCATGGAAACAGAGGAGCTTGGCGGGGCTCCTGTCCATAGGGTTGCAGAGTCCAACACGACTGAAGCGACTTAGCAGGCACGCACCAGTTATAATATTCAAAATTCCTGAAGTTACCTGTGGTTAAAAACTAGTTATAAAAGTTCTGTAATTCAAGGATGACATTGTTATCTTGTGTCTTATATAATATTGTAACTTGCTTACAGCCACCCCTGGATTTGGGTTAAAATACCTAATGATCTTCCCATTGGAAATAACTGGTGGTGGAGAAGAGCTTTTGTTAGTTGTACACTGTCAGCTGAAGAACAATATTCTTAAATGTGCAATATACTGTGTTTACTGGTGCTGTTTTTATACAGTGAAGCATCAGCCTTGAGGCAGAATAAGAAACAGTTCAATAATAAAACATTTAACTTTATAATTTTAAAAAATGGAACTGTTGTTTCTGCATTTCTGGATCTTTATGGGGTAAATAGGCACTGTAGGCTTTCCTGAATAACTGTCATGAATCTCAAACTATGCTCCTCCCAATTTTCTCTTCCCGCTTCTTGAATATATTTATTGCACACAGGTGTAAATAGAAATGTAGAATTTACCGGCAATTTCATCAGATAAAGAGAGGAGAGGTTTAATATCAAATACTCCACGATAAACTCTCTTAAAATCTTACTGAGTGATCTCTTTTCTTTCAAGTCTGTCTTCCAGGTCCCTCCTGCCTCTCATGGGATCCAGCATCTATCCTCTCTTCACTCCTCTCCCCTCAGGTGCTGCCTAGCTCCTGCAGATCCCAACCCTTCTTCTCTTCCAAAAGCAAATATGTTTCTCTTCTTTATCACATGCATAATAACCAACCTTTTTTTTTTTTTTCTGAATCATTGATGCCAGTGATAGCACAAACCCTAGAACCCCAGCATCCAGTATGAATGAGTTTATCAAAATAGCTAATGTAGGTCTTCTGGAGGATGTGTATGTCTGCAGTCCTGAAAAATAAAATTTCTTGTATTTTATACCTCTCCTTATAGAAAAATATAAACATCTTACAAGCATATTTTTGAAATATAATCACTTCTTAATTTGGAGACTTCGTATAAGAAATAGAAAAAAATGCTCATTAAGTTTGGTTTTTCTTTAAATATGATGGTTGTAACTTCCTATGATATGGTATTTGTTCTGTAGCAAAAAGGTACAAGCTGTTCTGTCTCAACATGCACTAATCTACACTTAAATGTGTACAGAGTATTAACCTAAGAACAAATATCTAAAAATAACTGGGCTATCATAATAAATACCTTAAAATAACTTTGTTTATAAAAGACCTGAAAAATTTGATTCCAGTAATTGACTCTTCAACAGATGTAATCTGTCACTCTACATTCTTTTGTCAATTATGTTTTCTAGGGAAAAAAATCAGAACTAAGGTCATTTGCAATTTTGCAGTAATATTGGTCCAAGAATCAGGAGAAGTTGGAATTCCTAGAACATTTCCATAATTTATGGGGAAAGTACTTTAGAATATTTGAAATCAGTACAGTCATAGAAAAATATCTGCCTTATTCCTAAGTAGCATCAGCTTTCCAAATAGGCAGAGAAGAGGCAGCTGTCTAAATATTATGATGTAAGAAACGGTACAAAGTCCTAATTTTCTGAATCATCTCCATCTATCATTGTGTTTCTTGACACCTGGATTAAAATTGTCATTGCTTGAAGCTTTCCTCAGACTATGAGAAAAGAAGCCATATTCTTTAGAGGAATTTTTTTGTTGTTGTTAAAATGTTTATCAAAATATATTGCAAGGGAATGGAGATAAATCTTGGGAATGAAGATAACTTCAATTAGGAATACATTATGACTAGAAGAATGAGATGTTGGTCCAACAAGAATGAGAAATTGTGTGTCATAGTGGGGAAAAAAAAAAAAACTACAATTGACTCTTGAATAATGAGAGTTTGAAATGCTTAGTTACACTTACACATGGATTTTTTTCCCCACTAAATATGTACTACTGTTGTCAAACTCAAATTTGTTTGCCCAACACACAAAAAGGCCAAACAAACCCAAACTCTTTTGGAGTGGAGAAAGGATTATTTATTGCAGGGCCTTGCAAGGAGAAAGGGATTGCTCATGCGCAAAAGATCCAAACTCCCCAATGGGCTTCAGGGAAGAAGCTTTTACAGGAACGATTTGGAGAGAGGTCTGCAGGCTGTGTGACTTTCTTCTGGGTTGACTGCTGGTGAGGTAACAGGGTGGTGTTTTGGGAATCTCAACCATCAGCCTTCTGGTTCCAAAGTGGGGTCCACATGCTTTGCTCAGGCTGAAGTTACCATCCTTCACCTGGGTGGGAGCTCTAATTCCTGTAGGAGAACTCAGGCTCAGGCCCCATGGCTGCAGTGGTGTTTCTGGATTCCCTTGCTCCCCTGGTGGCTCAGATAGTAAAGAATGGGCCTGCAGTGTAGGGTACCTGGGTTCAAATCCCTGGAGAAGGGAATGGCTAACCCTCTCCAGCATTCTTGCCTGGAGAATTCCACGGACAGAGGAGGCTGGTGGGCTACAGTCTGTGGGGTTGCAGAGTTGGACATACACGACTAAGCGACCAACACTCCTAATTAGTAACTGTTTAAATCTGCCCTTTGGGGCCCAGGGAAGGTCGAGGAGGCTGAAAGCCTTTTCCTACAAACAAGAAATGAGGAGCATGGAAAAGCTGTTATGGTTGGGAGATCTCACAGGGTCTGGCTCGTTTCACTAATGTACTATACGATCTGTAGTTGGTTGAATCCACAGGTGCAGAAACACAAATATAGAGGGCTGACTGTAAAGTCATATGTGGATTTTCCAACGTGTGTGTATGTGTGTGTGTCTGTTGAGGGTGAGGTGGGGGTTGGTGCCCTTAACCTTTGTGTTGTTCAAGGGTCAACTGTAAATTCCAAACCAGGAATTTTGGGTTTTGATATTGACTTGCTAAGGCATCTTGGGCAACTCATTTAATTTTCAGCAGACACAAATTTCCAACTGTGAAATGGGAATAATAGCAGAAGCCCTTTCCATGTTCCAGTGTAATGTTGAGGATAGAATGATATGATTTCTGCCCTGATAAATTGAGAAATGTTGTAATTCTCGAAACCAGCTCGACAAGCAGTGTTTCTGAAAGCACGATGCAGTGAGAGAATGAGAAACGAGAGGCGAGAATTCAGAGAAAAGCGAGGACCAGGGGACCAACACTGCTCCAAAGTGAAGGTGCCGAAACTAAATCCAAGCCAGCTTTACTATACTTTCAGCCGTGAATGAAAGAATATGCGGGGAGTTAAACTATAACTCATGTGGCCTTCAGGGCCAAAGAACAAAATGATCATTAACCATTGAGTAATTAGGAAACGGTAATCAATAACAAATCAGTAACTAAGACTACTATTCTTATCTATAGATTTTCCACCAGATACGTAAAACATGTGATTCTGAGACGCCAGTTGAGAAAAAGTCTGGGGTCGGTTTTCCGACCCCAGGATCATATCTTGTTTTCAAGATTATGAACTGTTCCCTCTGGACTTGTTCCAAGTGTCTCATGCCTTATAGCATCCAGTTTATCAATAATTATAAGTTTCTTTTGCAGCCCTTGCCAGGGCCTGCTTTTCTTTTATTCTTCCTGTCTCCTACAGTAATAATATATTATTACTTTATTAAACAACATGATAGAATCAGGAGAATAATGGGGGCAACCAAAGAGAGTTTTACTGTAGGTTAATGTTAATTATAAATATTGGTAAGATAGAGTAAAGGTGCAAAGAAAAGAAAGAGAATGAAACTTCCAAAGTGATCCTTCAGTCCGAGACAGATGGGATGCCGTGTTAAGAGGTTGGGGTTAGCCATGCTTAAACTGAAACTCACTTTTATTTAGAAGTAGCTGTGATCATAATACAAGGATAAATTAGGTGAGAGGGGACATATAGATGAACAAGAACAACAAAATAAGAGGCATCGAGTATTAAAGATTCTGCTTACTTGTATTTTCAAAACCAAATGGAAATAACGATGAGGAGGAATTCAAAAGCTAAATTGTTGGGGGAATTTTTAAAAAGGTTTTCTTTGCTATGTTTGCCTAGAATCTTTAGGATATTGCTTTAAATATGTTCTGATATCATGTGTGTCAATATCTGGCATGTTTTCTCCACAATTTACTGAATAAATGTTTAATCTGAGAAAACTGACAAATTTTAAGCACTTTAAAAGTGAGTTGTGACAATTCTGGGCTGAACACTTGTTTTACAATCACTCAAATACTGTCATCACAAATCCACATAGTGAAGTTGATCATAAGCGCTCAGGGCTTTATAGTAATAAAATTATCATCTCAAGAACAAAAGAAAGTGTGAAACCAGTGTGATAATTTTTACCCCTGACCTGAAAGTCTGCTACTCATTCTTCAAACAATGCCTTGCCCACGGGGAGACAATTACTGACTTTGCAAAAAATGTCCTAAATTTTCTCTATTACTTTAGTTCCAGTCATAAGTGTAAAGTTCAGATTTAACTTGAAGTTCACTCCTGAGACATGGTGGAATATTTCCCATCTTTGTCTAGTTCTCAGCTCATCAAAAGTTGCATTCAAAGATGGAGGTATAGGGGAGAAAAAGGGAATATCCCAGTTGCCTTTCATTTTCCCTGTCTTCTTCCATCCCAGAAGGAGATTGGAGGGAAAACATAAAAAAGGGAGAATAGATTATTCAGGACACTTTGGGCTTCACATCTTAAACTCCAAATCTAATTTACTTTAGTTCTAGTCATTAGTGTAAAGTTCAAATTACACTTTGGAAGAAGAACTAAAGAGCCTCTTGAAACTGAAAGAGGAGAGTGAAAAAGTTGTCTTAAAACTCAACATTCAGAAAACTAAGATCATGACATCCAGTCCCATCACTTCATGGCAAATAGATGGGGAAACAATGGAAACAGTGACAGACTTTATTTTCTTAGGCTCCAAAATCACTGCAGATTGTGACTGCAGCCATGAAATTAAAAAATGCTTGCTTCTTGGAAGAAAAGCTATGACCAGTCTAGACAGCATATTAAAAAGCAGAAACATTACTTTACCAACAAAGGTCTGTCTAGTCAAAGCTTTGGTTTTTCCAGTAGTCATGTATGGATGTGAGTGTTGTGCTATAAAGAAAGCTTAGTGCAGAAGAATTGATGCTTTTGAACTGTGGTATTGGAGAAGACTCTTGAGAGTCCCTTGGACTGCAAGGAGATTCAACCAGTCATTCCTGAAGGAAATCAGTCTGAATATTCATTGGAAGGACTGATCTGAAGCTGAAACCTCAATACTTTGGCCACCTGATGTGAAGAACCAACTCACTGGAAAAGACCCTGATGCTGGGAAAGATTGAAGGCAGGAGGAGAAGGGGTCGGCAGAGGATGAGATGGTTGGATGGCATCACCAGCTCAATTAAGATGAGTGTGAGTAAGCTCTGGGAGTCGGTGATGGACAGGGAAGCCTGGCGTGATGCACTCCATGGGGGTGGCAAAAAGTCAGACATGACTGAGGGACTGAACTGACTGAAGAGAAATTTACTGAAAGACTATTTGGCTACTTTGAGGGAAAACAAATCACTAAGCAAGAAAGGAAAGGTAGCAGCTGAGACTCAGGAAATAAAGAGAATCAAAGGCTGCCATCTCATCCATTTCCTTTATTATAACTTCATCCTCCCTACTGTCCCCTGAAGACCAGCTGTTGCCTTAAGTAGGAAACATGGGCATAAAGAGCAAACAAGTTTAACACCATGTATCATCCATATGTTAAAGACTCTCTTATAAAGACTTGGTTTCAAACAACAAGATCATGGGAGAGGGACTATACTAGGAGCAGCATGGGTCAGATATCCCTGTCCTTGGCATAGCAGTCAGAGGATAAGATAAGAACCAGGCGGTGTAGACTCTTACCTGATATTTGGAGTAGGGAGAAGTGCAGTTCTGAAGGAAAGTAAGTGGCAAGGATAGTCATTCTCTATAAGAAGGGGAGGATAGAGAAAAGACTAAACAATAGACACTCATTATAAAGAACAAATCAGGAGTATCTGGGGGATGATGTTACTTGTTGAGAAATAAATTTTTCTTAAAAACTTACAAAATTATACCTCTTATTTCTATCCACTTCTAACTATATTCTGGTACAACTGTTGGTGAATTTCCAGAACATGCAGACTCTAATTATAAAAAAGGATTGTTCTCAGAAATTTGATTTGTAAGGAATTTGGATCTGAAAATACATAGAATCAATGCTGGGTTTTTTTTTTTTTTAGGCCAATTTATAGAAACAGGGTCCATAATATTGCCTAAATTATCAAAGAAACAGCCCATTTCAATCTAACAAAACATCCATTACAGTATCTATCTAGAAAGTCCAGTTGCCCCATACCATGGAAGACATTTTGCCTTCGAGTGGTTTTACATGGCTATCAGGCAGCCAGGTTGAGGTTGGGTAAAAGAAGGAGGGAAGGGAACTCTGCTGGGACTCCCAGGCACCAGGCGTTTTGTCATTTTCTGGGTCTGGTTTGGTACAAAGCAGAGAATACAGAATAAAAGTCTGAAAACCTGTGTTCTAGAGTCAGTGATTGCTCTCTGCTGTGGGGCTTCAGAAAATAGGTATTGGTTCACATCTTAATATGAGAGTGGTGGTGGAAACAGTATGTGTCTATGTGTATGTGTATGTGTGTGTGTTAAGAGGCAATCAGACAGCTGTTTGGACTCAAATCTACTTTTAAAGTTCTTCTGACCCTAAAAAATCATGCTTCTATGATTGAGAAAAAGCACTTTTCCACAACTTTATAGCTGCCTAAGGGAAGGCAGCTCTGTAGCCTAATAGTTTGTGGGGAGAAGACTAGAAGGGATTAGAACAGGGATGTAGGCTACTCTTCCATGTTCACCCATCTATATGCCTACCTTACTAAAGAGCTTCTGGAAGTTGTCAATAAATATATCTGTTATCAATATGAGTTCATTTGGAGATAATATCAAAAGTCTAATTCGTGGCCAGCTTTAAGTAAGAAGCCCTAGCCAATGGCCCTTGGTGGCAACTTCTCTGAGAGGCCCAGCTACCTTGTATTAGCAAATTGGAGACTTTCTAGTGAGTGTATCAAGCCAGAAATAATAGTGCTGTTCATTCTCAACAATTTCATTTTATCCCTAAAAATCTGATGGTTACCCTATCAATTATATATGTGTGTGTGTGTGTGTGTGTGTGTATATTAGTCGCTCATTCATGTCTGACTCTTTGAGACCCCATGGACTGTAGCCCACCAGGCTTCTCTGTCCATGGAATTCTCCAGGCAAGAATACTGAAGTGGGTTGCCATTCCCTTCTTCAGAGGAACTTCCAAACCCAGGGATCGAACCCTGGTCTCCTGCATTGCAGGCAGTTTCTTTACTGTTTGAGCTACAGGGAAGTCCATATATATATATATATGTTTTGCCTATCAGTAGTGTCTATTATTTGAGTGAGAAATGAAATAAATATCTAAGAAAAGGTAAGTAGACTATAGATGGACAATAAGTTTAGGGAAAAAATTGAAATAATTTCAAGTCATTTTGGTTAGGGCAGATGACACCACCCTTACAGCAGAAAGTGAAGAGGAACTAAAAAGCCTCTTGAAAGTGAAAGAGGAGAGTGAAAAATTTGGCTTAAAGCTCAACATTCAGAAAACGAAGATCATGGCATCTGGTCCCATCACTTCATGGGAAATAGATGGGGAAACAGTGGAAACAGTGTCAGAGTTTATTTTTTTGGGTTCCAAAATCACTGCAGATGGAGGCTGCAGCCATGAAATTAAAAGACACTTACTCCTTGGAAGAAAAGTTATGACCAACCTAGATAGCATATTCAAAAGCAGAGACATTACTTTGTCAACTAAGGTCTGTCTAGTCAAGGCTATCGTTTTTCCTGTGGTCATGTATGGATGTGAGAGTTGGACTGTGAAGAAAGCTGAGCACCGAAGAATTGATGCTTTTGAACTGTGGTGTTGGAGAAGACTCTTGAGAGTCCCTTGGACTGCAAGGAGATCCAACCAGTCCATTCTAAAGGAGATCAGCCCTGGGTGTTCTTTGGAATGAATGATGCTGAAGCTGAAATTCCAGTACTTTGGCCACCTCATGTGAAGAGTTGACTCACTGGAAAAGACTCTGATGCTGGGAGGTATTGAGGGCAGGAGGAGAAGGGGATGACAGAGGATGAGATGGCTGGATGGCATCACCGTCTCGTTGGACGTGAGTTTGAGTGAACTCGGGAGATGGTGATGGACAGGGAGGCCTGGAGTGTTGCGATTCATGGGGTCGCAAAGAGTCACACACGACTGAGCAACTGAATTGAACTGAACTGAAGCCATAAACATACATCAAGAGAATTCTGCCTCTTACTCTGTAGGATTAAATGAAATTCAGCATGAGTTTTTAAAAAAGACTTACATTAAATTTTGTTAATAATTTTAGAATTTTTCTAATATAAAGGTGATTGTAAATTAAATGCAGTGTATATATATTGAAAGTAAGATTGTTTTCCTTTTCTAGAGAAGAATTTGAAAATTCAAAAGTCATGGTTTTAGGGCAATTAATTTATAATGTCAAAGGTGAGTTTCACGGTTCTAAGTTTGGTATTGAAAAGAATTTCCCAGGTAAGAGATAATCCTGTGTTGAGAAACTGAATAGATTTGGTAGGCAAATGCTTGTTTTTCCTAGTTATTACATTTTTATATCACAGGGTAGAAATAACAGAAAATTACAATTTTAAGCAAAATTTTTTTTTGTCATATAAACAATATAAATTTGTTTCTCACTAGGCCTTTTGCATCAAGTATTAATAAAATCAAGATTTGAAAAGAATAAATGGTATCAGCTCATCCAAGGAGAGTTTACTAAAGATCTATGTAAAAAGAAGAGAGATTGTGACTACACATGGGCGACAAGTAAAACAGACCAACTGTAGGGCAGAAAATAAAAAATGAAAGTGGGTCAGTGAGTCCCATGGTGATACAATAAATTGCTATTATTTAAATGGATGGTCAGAGAGTAAAACTGCCTGTGAACAAGAATGCCTAGGAGAGCATTGGTAAATCTGAACAGAAGAAGCAGGGTCAAGGCAAAAGAGTTGGAAAGCTCAGAGTGTGAACTGCAAGTCCCTGGGTCAGGCAGAGGATGAAACAGAACAATCTCATCATTCAGAAGCTTCCTGGCCGCCAGCAAGCTGCATAATGAAAAGCAAACAGAGCTGAGGCCCTCCACAGAGAAAGGGGAGCAAAACCACCTCAGGACATGGAGAGAGCCGAGCTGATTTTGAAACTGCATGTAACTATCACCTCATCAGGATTAGCACTTTCCCACAAAGAAAAAAATTAAGTAACAGGAAAATCACTGAGGAGACCAAAATACTTAATCAAGTCTATTTACATTACTTATATTATGAAAGCCATGTACCCAATAGGATTAATTAACTGTGTTTGGTGATCAAAACAACTTTATATGCTGAGGAAAGTACCATTTCTCCTTTTTCACCTTTGAGATTTCCTGCATATTTTCTTAGATAGGTTGAATTTCAGGAAAATAATTACTAAATGAGTTGAGATTGGTAATCTGAAGTAGTATGGGAGACCGAGAAGAACAAAGATGTGCTTAAATGGATTGGGCAGAAGTTCATCCATCTGAAAAAAAAGTGGCTAGGTTGAAAATTCTTTATACGTTGAATAGGAAATTTTTTTAAGTGAGATAATTTTAAAGTTTGTTAAATGATCAAAAGTTAGTCATTCCCTATTTAAAATGCACTGAGCATCTGTAATGTTCCGGCATTGTTCTGGGCTCTGCTGATAAGTCAAGAAATAAAACAGTATGTTGGCTCCAATTTCGTGGTGCTGATATTCTAGCAGAGGCCCACCACAAGTCCATAAATAAAGAAATACGCAACCAAGAAGCGATTAGTGCTCTAAAGGAAGGAAAAAATAAGCTAAATCACATTGAAAGTAAAACATACATGAGATGCTTTAAATGGACAGTCAGTGGTCTTCTCTGACGTGATGACATCTCAACAAAGGCCTAATGAGGTGAAGAAAAAAGTCATATGAGCCCCTCAGAAGAAAAGGAATCCAGTAAAGAGAATGGGGTGAACAAGGTCTGAGGTTGTGCAAGGCCTGTGTGTAAAATACCAATGTAGCCAAGAGAGTGAGGAAACAGTTAGAAGGAGGCAAGGCCAGAACGAGACAGAACTTAATCATGTAGCATCTTAATGATTATGAATTTATGGTGAGTCTTTTGAATTTCATTCTTAGGATAAGAATAATGAGAAGTCATCAAAGATTTTCACTGGAGGAATGATGCAATGTTTTGAGAGATTATTCTGTAAATTGTTTGGGGAATTAACTATAGGGTGGAAGAAGAGAAAGTGAAGAAACCAGTTAGAAGGCTGTCTGAGATCCTCCAAGTAGAGATTAATGATGGATGGGACTAAGGTGGTAGAGCTGGAACTGATGAAAGCTGATTAGATTTGGAATACAATTTTGCATGTAGAGGCTTCACAATTTGGTCATGCATTGGAAAAGGAGTATGAAAGGAACAAGATGATGCAAGGAATATACTAGGCTTGAGAATATTCTGTTAATTAAGATGGGAAAGATTTGGAAAAGAGAAGGTTAGTAGGGGCTGGGTGCTTGTTTCTGTTTGAAGATTCAGGACGAATCAAGACCATGTTTTAGATATACTAAATGTGGGATGCTTATTAAACATCTAAGAGTCAGAATACAGTTAGGCTGTTGGTTATATTAATCTGAACTCAGACGTGGGACTGGGCCTGACAATATACAGTTGGAAATCATCAATTTACATATTATATTTAAAGCAGTAGTATTGGACAAGATCACCTGAAAAGTGAGTAGAAATAGAGAAAATATTCCATAACCAAGTCCTGGAAGTGGCTGACATGTAGGGTGAGAATGAAAAGGATTGTCTAGCTGGCTATATGGAGAAGGCAATGGCAACCCACTCCAGTACTCTTGCCTGGAAAATCCCATGGACAGAGGAACCTGGTAGGCTGCAGACCGTGGGGTCACTAAGAGTCAGACATGACTGAGTGACTTCACTTTCACTTTTCACTTTCATGCATTGGAAAAGGAAATGGCAACCCACTCCAGTGTTCTTGCCTGGAGAATCCCAGGGATGGCGGAGCCTGGTGGGCTGCCGTCTATGGGTCACACAGAGTCGGACACGACTGAAGTGACTTAGCAGCAGCAGCAGCAGCAGCTGCTAAGACCAAGAAGGAGGGGCAAATGAGCTAAGTGGAAAAACAGGTGTGTTTGATCATTTTGAGATTAAAGTAGTGTTTCAACAAAAAGTGACCAATTATGTTAAATGCTGTCAAGATTTTATCTAAAATGGGTATGAAACTGACCACTGGATTTCCCCAGATGGAGTTGTTGGGGACATTTGACAAGAACTATTTTAAAGGAGTGATGGACATAGAAGTCTGATTAGAGTATGTTAAGGAAAGGTTATAAAGTGAGTAACCTTTTATTATACTATAGGAGTTTTGTTCTAAAGAGAAGGGTCAGTGACTAGAGGTAGGATGGAGTCAAGAAACAGTTTCTTAAAATGGAATAAGTGAAAATATGTTTTTGTGGTTATGGAAATATTTTAGTAGAATTGGAGAAATTGAAGATGCCAGAGAGAGACAGTTTATAATTTTTGGAGAATTCTTTGAAAGGGTGATTCTGTGAAAAAGAAGGGTGGACAAAAATGAAGGGTGAGGCTTATGAGAGGAGGCAGAGATATGGGTATAGATTCAAATATATTGGTAGATTTGGCCATGCTGATGTCAATTCATTAATGGTTGGTTACTTCAATTATTTCTGTAAAATAAACTGAGTGTGAAGAGAGTACAGGGTTGTGAGAGACTTGAGGAGAGAAAAATCAGACAATCTAACAATCTCTGGTGTGTTTAGATGACTGATGTTCAGTGATTATTGACACAGATGGATTAATACCATAAGGCTGATTGTCCACCTAACAATCAGTGAGCAAGAGCTTTAATCCGTGGAGGGAGGGGTTTACCTGCAGAAACAGCACAGTCAGCTCTAACAGTCATCTTGAAACTAACCATGCTGTGGTCTGATCAGTGTCATCTTGATTGTTTGAAGTACAGTTAATCTTCATTCCCATGGTTTGTTCCCATTTCTTTGAGGCCTGTTCTCAGGATTTTGGCAGTTTAAGTCATGGCTACGGTCTGGTCATCACGTAGTTAACTTCTTTCACCTGGTGGGGTTTTCAGCATCTACAGTACAGCTCAAAAGAAGCTCAAAGCGGGTTTCGATAGTCAAAAGACAGTTCAGAATATTATCCACAACCCCTGAGGAGAAACTAGAAGTCATTGACTTGGCATCTGGTCCCATCACTTCATGGGAAATAGAATGGGAAAACAGTGGAAACAGTGTCAGACTTTATTTTGGGGGGCTCTAAAATCACTGCAGATGGTGACTGCAGCCATGAAATTAAAAGACATTCACTCCTTGGAAGAAAAGTTATGACCAATCTAGATAGCATATTGAAAAGCAGAGATATTACTTTGCCAACAAAGGTCTGTCTTGTCAAGACTATGGTTTTTCCAGTGCTCATGTATGGATGTGAGAGTTGGACTGTGAAGAAAGCTGAGGGCCCAAGAATTGATGCTTTTGAACTGTGGTGTTGGGGAAGACTCTTGAGAGTCCCTTGGACTGCAAGGAGATCCAACCAGTCCATTCTGAAGGAGATCAGCCCTGGGTGTTCTTTGGAAGGAATGATGCTAAAGCTGAAACTCCAGTACTCTGTCCGCCTCATGCAAAGAGTTGACTCATTGGAAAAGACTCTGATACTGGGAGGGATTGGGGGCAGGAGGAAAAGGGGACGACAGAGGATGGGATGGCTGGATGGCATCACCGACTCGATGGCCGTGAGTCTGAGTGAACTCCGGGAGATGGTGATGGACAGGGAGGCCTGGCGTGCTGCGATTCATGGGGTCGCAAAGAGTCGGGCACGACTGAGCGACTGAACTGAACTGGACTGAATGATCAAATGATTATCATTTGGTCTCCTTTGTTTTCTTTCATTTATGCAGTTTTAAACTTTTTTGATTAACCTTATTTTTTGACTAAAGTTTTTTTACAGACAGAAGGCAGACTGAGGACTTGGGAGCGCAGGGAAAGGGCCATAGGGCCCTGCTCCGTTTCAAGGGTATGGTAGCCCAGAGTGACCATTGCTTCAGTAGAAAGGTACTCTCCTTGGAAGGCATAAACTTTGAAAATGCCAGGACAGGACATCCTTCTGTGGACACACTTAAAAAAAAAAAAAGGCATCATTTGTTCTGTGGCTTTAAATGCAACCCTCCATTCATTATTTTATTTTTAGCACTTTCAAGGCTAACCACTGACTCCTGCTAATTGATGCATTCTTTATTTTAGATATGCTATTGTGTTCAATCATTGACAGCTAAGCCTTGCAAGAGAAGGAGTCATTCTGTCTCTTGCTATAAGTGAAATTGCCCAAGACTGTTTAGCTCCATTATGGGTAGGCTTAAAAATTTAACTTTACTTCTGAGATCATGGAATGCATTAGCTTTGAAGAAAAAGGGAGAGCACTTGGCTGTAGAGGGCAAAAGAGACATTTGGTCTATCAAAGTGATTCTCAACCTTGGTTAAACAGCAGTATCCTTGCAAAATTAAAAAAATCATATTCTTGCCTGAACCCAACCTTAGACTTACTGATAAAGATATGAACACTTTGCATTTTGAAAAATGAGACTAGATTACTCTTCAAAGGTACTCTTTGAATTCATACTTACAATGATAGCAGGTAAGTGTACCCTGTCTCCTATCTTCTCCTCAGTATTTACTGCTAAATCTTTCACCCAGGTTTTACTCTTGGGCAACAGCTTTGGTAAAATATATGATAAGGAAAATATACATAAATATGTAATACTTCTGAATATTTATGAGTATCAGACAAACATGCTGCCTCTATTCCTATGTATGATTAAGAAATTAGCACATTACACATTTATTCTTCTGCAGAGAAATGCTTCTCTAAGTAATGTGTAGTTAAGTGAAATGATTATGTGTGGATTTGCAATTTACATTAACTGAACAGTCATAGTATGGGAGCAGAGAACAACTGTGCTGTGTATGTGAAATTACTTTAAATAAAATAGAAAGGGATAGATTTAGGGTGAGTTCAGGACATATTTAGACTTCCCTGGCAGCTCAGATGGTAAAGCATCTTGCTTACAATGCGGGAGATCCCTGGGTTTGATCCCTGGGTCGGGAAGATACTCTGGAAAAGGAAATGGCAACCCACTCCAGTACTTTTGCCTGGAGAATCCCATGGAGGGAGGAGCCTGGTAGGCTACAGTCCATGGGGTCGCAAAGAGTCGGACACGACTGAACGACTTCACTTTCACTTTTCAGGACATATTTGGTGTTTACCTTTGGAATGAAATGTATAGGTCATTTGATCTCTGTGACCCTAAATGTTAAATTAATAGATAGCTATTATTATAGCTATATTATATTTCATTTATTATATAGGCTACAGTCCATGGGGTCGCAAAGAGTCGGACACGACTGAACGACTTCACTTTCACTTTTCAGGACATATTTGGTGTTTACCTTTGGAATGAAATGTATAGGTCATTTGATCTCTGTGACCCTAAATGTTAAATTAATAGATAGCTATTATTATAGCTATATTATATTTCATTTATTATATGTGAATGCATTTATTTATTATAAATGATTTATATTTATTATAAATGAATGTCAAGAAGATTAGACAAAATACATGTGAAAGTGTTTTGGGAAATCCAAAGCACATTTTCAGTCTGACAAATGGTGGGCCTTTACTTCTTAGCCTTGATGTACCATATTATGGCTTAAATTATATTCCTTGAGTAAATTAACATAATTATTTTGATAAAATTTGAAGGATTGATATACAAGCAATCATCCTTTCAGAGCCATTGAACTCACTCTTTTGTGTATAGTAAGCCTTCAGAAAACTAATGATTATTAAATGTATTTTTCAAATAGTTTTCTCATAAAGAAATTAGACTTGCTATTTTACTTAATCTAGCCTGCATATTGCTCCATCAATGGCTGTCCAAATTATTATCTCCGAGTTGGACCCCTTCTTCCCCACATCAGAACTCTCCAAATGCTTTATTTCTGCAACATACTTTCACTGAATTAATTTCTTTTATATGCACACCATCACCTCTGACCTACATTCCCATCTGATTTGCAGTTATGTCTCTCCCCTGTTCAACACACAGAAGGAACATTATTATATTGAACTCATATTGCTTCTTTTCTGATAACCCAAACATTGTTTGTAACTTGGTTCTATTCTGAGAATTTTGCCAAGTTAAATTTAAATTCTACATCTTCCTGATTATAAATTCTATTAAAAACATTAACCTCCATGATGAAAAAAAGACTGAGAAGTTAGATTTATATCTGTTATGAGTTGAAAGAATTTGATGATGAAAAAGTCCTCATGATCTTAAGTTACTACATTTTCCTTCAGGTTTTATTTGGAAAAGATCAGTGACAATGGAAGATTGAGCCCTAGTGGTCCACATGAAAAGCCCCCAGTAGAAATTAGGGGCCCAGATTTGTGTCCTAGCCCAGCGCATGATTGCTATGTGAAGTTAAACAAGTCCCTTTGCCAACTGAAATTGTCCTTTCATCTTTCAAGTGAAGAGATTAGACTTGAATTCATATTCACAACTATTTGTGAGTCAGAGACCCCTCTGAGATTCTACGGAAAACTACGGACCTTCTTCCCTAAAGAGGCACAGATATAAGTATAAATAGAATTCCAAGAGGGTCAGAGGCTCTCAAAATACACCCACAAATTCCCTGGAGGACTTTAGAATGAGTTCAAGTAATTAAAATATATGGTTGAAAAAAAATGAATTCATTTACATTTGCTACTCCCAATGTGAATTCATTTTAAAATGTGGATTTGGGCCATTTATGTCATTTAAAGTTAGAACTACTTTCTTGTAACTTACAGGACTCACAGCAGAGCAGATTCTTCAGTAGAAAAGACCTGCTTTGTGTATGAATAGCATATCAGGGTCCTTGAGTTTTTTAGTCTGTCCTGCTACCCAGTGCAGGATTCCTTAACTCTCCTCTGAAATGGAAATTTTGCTTTGACTTAAACACACACAGTGATGGGGAACTCATTCACATGCTTACTGCTGGGCAAACATGAAGAACTTAGAAATTTCCTTCTTTATATTAAACCATACAGATGTCCCCAACTTAATGATGGTTCAACTTACAATAGTTCAAAAGCAATATACATTCAGAAGAAACTGTATTTCAAATTTTGAATTTTAATCTTTTTCTGGGCTAACGATGCTGGGCAAGGCAGTGAGCACAGCTCCAGTCGCCCATACCATGATAAATGAAAACAACCAGTACACTTACAATCATCCTGTACTCATACTGCCATTCTGTTTTACACTTTCAGTATGGTATTCAATAAATTGCATGAGACGTGCCACACTTTATAATAAAGTAGGCTTTGTGTCAGGTGATTTTGCCCAACGGTAGGCTAATATATGTGTTCTGAGCACATTTAAAGTAGTCTAGGCTAAGCTGTGATGTTCAATAGGGTGTATTAAATGCATTTTCCACTTATGATATTTTCAGTGGCTTACCCTTTTGTAAATCAAGGACCATCTGTAATTTGCCTTTACCACATGAATGTCAGCTCTCAGTAGCTACTTAGATAGATTTTATTTCTTTTTCTAGGCTTTGAGGAAATCAACGGCAACCTCTTTTGTCCTTTTAATTTTCTTTATGCTTAACAGTTCAATTTCATATCCAGTTCTTCTTGAAAAGATTTCATACAACTGCTTTCAACCCCAGTTATTTCCTTCAACGGAACTCTCGAAATGCCAAGTCCAGAACTGGGCAGCATAATCCAGAAAAGGTCTGAGCAGCACATAGTTTGAGAGAAGTCTCCTCTCTTAAACTTCTGCTTCTGCTGTTAGAAGAGCTCAGTTCCTACACACAGGTGACTCTGCTGGGTCCCCATGAAATTGTGGTCACTTGAACCCCTAACCATAATCAATCTGGGTTGTCCTCATTCTCTTTTAGTACCAAAGTAACCTTCCTACAGAAAAAGCTCCCTTTGACCTCTACCTTAATCGCTTAGGCCATCTTCCCAGCTCTTTGGAATACTGATTTTGTCATTCATCATGTCATCTTTTCTNTTGTCCTCATTCTCTTTTAGTACCAAAGTAACCTTCCTACAGAAAAAGCTCCCTTTGACCTCTACCTTAATCGCTTAGGCCATCTTCCCAGCTCTTTGGAATACTGATTTTGTCATTCATCATGTCATCTTTTCTTCTAAGTTTCATGTCATCTACCTGCCCATTTTTTCCCTCTGAATTAACTGGTAAACATATTGGTCTGTGGTTTGCCAAATGTAGGCCTCCTTTTATGGATGAATTCTTTGTAATTCTTCACTCAGTCACTTAACAACTTCCCCCAACTCACATCTAACCTCCTGATCTACAGAATGGAGAAGGGCATGAATGTAATGTTCTGGCGGGGGCAACGTCTCTTTTCTTTTTCTTCTTTTACTCCGTCTGCTTTCTTTTTCTCAAACTATTTTCTTCATTCCTTCCTGTATTCATATTGCATCCTTGTCTTGTCTATGGTTTCTTCTCTTGCGTGTTCGTTCTTGCTATGGAGAAAAGCACCTCTGTGCATTTGGGAATCCCTTTGCTTTCCACCCACGTGAACCCTGGCTGTGTCTTTCTTGCTTCAGGAGGCCCTTTGCCACATGTTGGGAATCAGCACCTGTGCAGGTGAGATGTTTTCCTATGTGCTCATTAGCATCTGGCAGAAGAAGAAGCTTTGAGAATTTCCTCAACACCTCCAGACCAAGTTGCTTCTCTGCTGGGTCCCCATGAAATTGTGGTCACTTGAACCCCTAACCATAATCAATCTGGGTTGTCCTCATTCTCTTTTAGTACCAAAGTAACCTTCCTACAGAAAAAGCTCCCTTTGACCTCTACCTTAATCGCTTAGGCCATCTTCCCAGCTCTTTGGAATACTGATTTTGTCATTCATCATGTCATCTTTTCTCCCAAGTTTCATGTCATCTACCTGCCCATTTTTTCCCTCTGAATTAACTGATAAACATATTGGTCTGTGGTTTGCCAAATGTAGGCCTCCTTTTATGGATGAATTCTTTGTTATTCTTCACTCAGTCACTTAACAACTTCCCCCAACTCACATCTAACCTCCTGATCTACAGAATGGAGAAGGGCATGAACGTAATGTTCTGGCAGGGGCAACGTCTCTTTTCTTCTTCTTCTTTTACTCTGTCTGCTTTCTTTTCCTCAAACTATTTTCTTCATTCCTTCATGTATTCATATTGCATCCTTGTCTCGTCTATGGTTTCTTCTCTTGCGTGTTCATTCTTGCTATGGAGAAAAGCACCTCTGTGCATTTGGGAATCCCTTTGCTTTCCACCCACGTGAACTCTGGCTGTGTCTTTCTTGCTTCAGGAGGCCCTTTGCCACATGTTGGGAATCAGCACGTGTGCAGGTGAGGTGTTTTCCTATGTGCTCATTAGCATCTGGCAGAAGAAGAAGCTTTGAGAATTTCCTCAACACCTCCAGACCAAGTTGCTTTCCTTCACCTCCAGAATCACTCAAATATTGAATGCAGGTTCAAAGAAAATTTAAGTATAAAGCATATGTGTGTCTGGAGACAGGAGGAGGAGCATGGAGAGAAACATTTTAGACAGTTCTCACAGACTTCACACTAATCTCAGCATTTATTGCATCTAAAACCAACCAAACATTGCTGGCAAGGAAAAAGAGTCAAAACACAAATTAACTAACATCTGTTACTCAATGGAAAGATGATATTAGCGATAAATGCTTTGGGAACCAAAGAATCTGTGTTTCTGTAGAACAGCTCTGTGTTGTCACCAACTTCTGCCTCATCAACATCTTTCACCTGGAAATGGTCAATGCCACACTCGACCAAGACTGAGAAGGCACGTTTCAAGGTTTGCTGGAGTCACTTTACTTTAAAGAAGGCTTTCTTATAAACTTTGTGGCCATTATTATTAACAAACGGCTTCTCTGGTGGCTCAGAGGTTAAAGCATCTGCCTGGAATGCAGGAGACCCGGGTTCGATCCCTGAGTCAGGAAGATCCCCTGGAGAAGGAAATGGCAACCCACTCCAGTACTCTTGCCTGGAGAATCCCATGGAGGGAGGAGCCTGGTGGGCTGCAGTCCATGGGGTCGCAAAGAGTCAGACACGACTGAGCGACTTCACTCACTCATTATTACAAAATAAATAAGTAAATAGAGCTATAGTCAAAATATGGGGAACAGTTGATTAGTGGTTTTATAAATTGGAAATTCTAGTTACCATTTTTTTAAGTGTTTGACCCCCTCATACAGACAAATCAATGCTGGCATTGAATTACCCCTAATTTAAAGAAAATTGTCTGAACACAACTTCATTACTCTGTAATTACCTCAAGGATAAAAGGGATGAACTCTGGAGACAGCAAAACCTTTGGGAACCCAGAGAGATGCAGAGAATTTAACTCAGGAAAGAGTGGAAGGCAGGTGAATGATTACTGTGCTTTAATATTTCAGAGGGAATGACAAGATGGTTTGAACCAGATTAGTAGGTAATCCTACAATAAATCCTAGAGATTGACAGATTAATTTAGGTTAGCATCCAAAAAGTTAAAGGTGAAAGTGAGTTGGGTGTCTCTTGACAAGGGAACTTTATACTCCATTTTGTCATTCATTCTTTCAGTCAGTCTATACTGAGGAACTTTGATGTGTCTGAACTTCTCTTGGAACCACACTATCGTCATTGTTGTTTATCTGTCACCCAGTCGTGTCCAGCTCTTTGCAACCCCATGGACTGCAGCATGCCAGGCCTCCCTGTCCCTCACCATCTCCTGGAGTTAGACCAAGCTCATGTTCATTTCATCAGTAGTGCCGTCCAGCCATCTCATCCTCTGACACCTTCTTTTCCTTATGCTTTTGATCTTTCCCAGCATCAGGGACTTTCCCAATGAGTCAGCTGTTTGCACCAGATGACCAAAATACTGGAGCTTCAGCTTCAGCATCAGTTCTTCCAGTGAGTATTCAGGGTTGATCTCCCTTAAGATTGACTGATTTGATCTCCTTGCTGTCCAAGGGACTTGCAGAAGTCTTCTCCAGCACCACTGTTTGAAGGCATCAGTTCTTTGATGTTCTGCCTTCTATACGGTCCAGCTCTCACAACTGTATGTGACCACTGGAAAGACCATAGCCTGGACTGTATAGACCTTTGTCAGCAAAATAATGTCTCTGCTTTTCAACGCACTAAGTTTGTGATTGCTTTCCTGCCAAGAAGCAATCATTTTGTGATTTCATGGCTGTAGTGACCCTCCACAGTGATTTTGTAGCCCAAGAAGAGGAAATCTGTCATTGCTTCCACCTTTTCCCCTTCTATTTGCCATGCAATAATAGGGCCAGAGGCCATGATCTTAATTTTTTTTTTAATGTTTAGTCTTAAACCAGCTCTTTCTCTCTCTTCCTTCACCCTCATCAAGAAGCTCTTTAGTTCCTCTTCTCTTTCTGCCATTAGAGTGGTATGTATCATCAGCATAACTGTGGTTGTTGATGTCACTGAGGTTACTATCCTTGTAACCTTGAACAAATCATTTATCTTCTTCGAATCTAAATTTCACCATCCAGGTATTTTTCTTGTGTAGTTGTTCCGAGGTTTAGTAACTCAGGTATGTAAGACTCTAGCAGAGTGACTGGTTGAATGCTCATTAAACTCCCTTTCCTTCTCCTTAGGATTTAGACCTCTTTTTCTCCTATGTAATCTATACCAAGATGAAGTAAGTTCCATTTGTTAACAACAAAGTTTTCTCTACGGTGACTGTGAGTGATCTGTGCTTGCAGATGAAATTATTTAAATATTATTACAACCAATCAAATATATTTTCAAGATAATCCCCCAAGCCCAGAGATGTCATTCTTTGTCAAATGGTTCTCCGAGGCTTGCTGATTACAGTATATGCAAAGCCACTCTCTCTCTCTCTCTCTTTTTTTTTTTAGTTTCTTCATTTCATAGTATACAAGAGGAGTGACTTCCTTTCATTCATTAATTCTAACTATAATGTTTTCCAGTAATATTTAGAAAAATCTCATAAACCAATTTTCTGAAAAATATAATATGTATAAACTTTTCAATGTTAAGCACCACTATAAGGCAGAGTGTCAGCTCGCATGATATTTTAGCAGAATAGACCCAAGTGAAATGAAAGATAATTTTGTAGAGTATGGTTGTAGTAATTTCCTTCTGATTTATACCCCAAATTTGAATTAATTTTGAAAAAAATCTGAACATACATTAGTATGGAACTTCCAAAGACATATATTTAAGTGTCACATCATTAATTCCATCAATCATTTATACAATCAGTATTAATGAACCCCTCCTGTTTGCCAGGCTGTGTGCCTGGGACTCCAAAGTGAAACTCCGTAATCCTGACATTAGCAAGTTTGTTCCAGTGAGAAAGACATGTAAACAAATATAGTTCTATAAAGTAATTGATACAAAAAGAAAGTGATCCCAGAGCAGAGGGAAATATTTGAAAGACCACGGAAGTCCACTTGGAGAACTTGGCGAGCCTTCACAGAGGAGGCCAACCGAGATCAGGATGAGTGAGAGGTTATCAGGTGGGTAGGGATTTCCCAGTACTCTTGCCGGGGAAATCCCATGGAAGGAGGAGCCTTGTAGGCTACAGTCCATTGGGTCGCTAAGAGTCGGACACGACTGAGTGACTTCACTTTCACTTTTCACTTTCATGCATTGGAGAAGGAAATGGCAACCCACTCCAGTGTTCTTGCCTGGAGAATCCCAGGGACGGGGGAGCCTGGTGGGCTGCCATCTATGGGTCGCACAGAGTCGGACATGGCTGACGCAACTTAGCAGTAGCAGCAGCAGCAGTAGGAAGAAGCTATTTGGCAGGGAGAATAGAATGAGAAAAAGATCGAGGTTTGAGGGAGCCTAGAGTGACCTGTGGGCAGCCTGGTGGCTCAGATGGTAAAAAATTCGCCTGCAATGCAGGAGACCCAGGTTCGATCCCTGGGTTGGTAAGCTCCCCTGCAGAAGAGAATGGCTAGTATGGCTAGAACACTCCAGTACTACAGTATACACTGGAGAATTCCATGGACAGAGGAGCCCAGCAGTCCATGGGGTTGCAAAGAATCAGACAACTGAGCAATTAACACACATGGAGTGATCTGTAATGTTTAAGAGCAGGTTAGTATTGTTAGGGCATAAATTACTGTTAGAGGGGGATGCAGGAAAGGCTGGTGGAAATGAGGCCAGATAGGTAGGGAGAAGCCAGATCATATAAGCTTACATAGCAGGCAAAGATGTGACAATGGTTTTCCTCTGTGTAGGTTGTGGGGGAAGTGACTGAAGAATTTTTAATACAGAAGTTTCAGAATCATATCCACTTGTTTTTATTCCTAAAGAAGACTAACAATATTCTGATTCTTTTTTTGTTTGCAAGTTACAGAAATGGTGCACACAGACCTCTTTGTTCCTGAGGTTCTAATGGTTCTCATTGTAACAGAGTTCATGGATGCCAAAAGAAATATTTGAACTAAGTGATATGTCAAAATTACAATAAGAGCCTGTGAGCAGATTTTTAGTTAACTGGTTTTTATAGGTAGTGATGCAATTCTTAATGAAGAAGGTTTAATTACTATAAAAGATGCCTGTCTCTAATGGAAATTCGGCTAGGTGTGTTTTTATCCCTCGGTGAATTAATTAAAAGGTTTATATAGGATTGAGTGTTTAGATTTTTGGAGAAAACACATATACACCAATGAAAATGTTCCAGTCATTTTCTTTATCTCTTGGAGCAAAGCAGTCAATCTGCCAGAAATAAATTGAGCATAATTTTTATAATTTCAGGGATTAAGCATATGAAAGGCCGGAATGAATCAGCATTCCCTGAAGAGGAAGAAGGCGTGAACGAGAGAGTGCAGCAGTGGGACCATTAATTACGGGTCTGCAACAAGAAGGCTTCTTGGGACTAGCTGAACTCTTAACCTTTCTGAGTATCCCATGGAATGCCACTGCTTGACTTCCACCTCTGCTCTCCACACTCATACAATAGTAATACACCTCCTGGGAAGTGCCCCTTGATGGAACTTTAGAATTACCTACAGATTGTTTCGTATTACGATACTTACAATTAAAGAATAAGTATTTATTTTACAGTGATTTTTCTTTTTAACAACATAGAAAATCTGCAGACATGTGAGTGTTCTAACTTTAATACTGCCCAGCTTAATCCCTGATGTCCTACTGATACAATTTGCCTTCTAAGGTCAAATGTAAATAGCATCACTTTAAAGGAAAAAAAATAAATATTAAATATCTTTAGACATGAGTTCGTGTCTGGGTTTAACTTACAGAGGAATTTAATTAAACTTTTAAGTTAAGCTCTGCGTGTATCATGTTTCTGTATACTTAATGGTACATGGTATTTATTTCAAAATGACTAAGAAATGCCAGATTTTTTGATTCAAAATATCAAAAGGTATTCATCTTTAGATATTAAACATCTTTTTTCTCTCCAACAACACATTAATGGTTAAAGGACCACAGAAGTCTCTCCATTTTCTAAGCTGTGAGAGATGTATTTTTTATCATTTCCACTAGTTATTCAGAAAGAAGAATTAAAACTCTAAAATAAAACATGCCAAATCTCCCCTGTTGCTTATTTTTGGCTATTACTTGACATATGAGGTGTTTCCTATTGCATTTTAATGAATAATTAGATTTTATAAATCTATTATCATAAGAAATTTCATTAATTAATGCTTTTATTAATTCAACAACTATTTTTTATGAGTTTATCTCTAAGAAGGTACTTTGCCAGGTGTTATGAAAATAAAGGAAAGATTATTTCTCCACTATAGAACTGGCAGAGAAACATCAGTGCAAAGTAAGATTTTCAAGATAGTATGTATTTACTGAATATCACTTTTGATAATTCAAAGTCCTGGCATCCTGAACAATATTATTTATTGCATTATAATGTAAAGTATCTGTACCAGATAATTTAATGGACTGTAGCCCTCCAGGCTCCTCTGTCCCTGGAACTCTCCAGGCAAGAATACCAGAGTGGATTGCCATGCCCTCCTCCTGGGGATCTTCCCAACCCAGGGATCAAATCCCCAGCTCTTAAGTCTCAGTGGCATTGACAGGTAAGTTCTTTACCGTTAGAGCCACCTGGGAAGCCTAATGGAGGTGAAGGAATGCCCAATTTGGTTCCCACATTAATAATACTAGTGAAGTTCAAATCTTTCATTGATTAAAAAAATTAAGTTGAAAAGATTTCTCAAAAGTCAGTAAAGAGTTAAGATAGGAAGAAAAAAATCAAATGTGAAATCTACTGTAGGATCTTAGTATCAAGGTGCCAAGGTGTAAAACTACTGTTTTTAATGTTGACTGTGGGTTTTATAAGGTACAGATTAAAAGAAATGGGTGAATCAATAAGCCAGTGCAATAGAAACAACAATCATTTTCCTTAGGATATTTTCCCCAAGAAAATAAATGCAAAACTCATTGACAGGTAATATCTCGGGTATGTATGAATACTTATTCCAACTTTCCTTCTTTTTTCCTTTCTTCTTTCCTTCTTTCCTGCCTCTCATACTTCCTTTCTTTCTCTTCTCCCTCCTTTCCCTGGCTTGTTTTGTTTTTGTGAAGCCAGTTTCACCCCAAATTTCTGGAGTTTCTAGACCACCTGCTGTGACTGTTTATTTGATTTTCTAAGTTTCTCCCTGATTAAAAGCTGATTAAGGCAGATATTTAGGTGATTTTGAATTATTTGTGTTTGGAAAACATCCCCATACCCCTTGAGATTATTTGAGGTACCCTGAGGTGCTAAAAAATAAAACTGCCCTTCCCTTCTTATGAACAGACATTTTTATAAATGTTTTTTCAAAAGGATTCAGACAAACAAAAGAAACCAAAGCTTTTGCTGATTTTGTAACATTGTGGGGAAATAAGCAGCATGGCTTCTGGATTCTTCTGTTTTCCATTTTTAAAAATAAAAAGACATCAAAATTAAAATAATACTTTTCCTTCAGGATTATTGGTTTCTTCTATTTTATTCTCTACCCCCCAAACAAGGCGATCACAATTAAAAGCCTAAGTGTTCCTTTGGAAAAGTGTTGACTTTCTCAGAAATTTCAAGGAAACTAGCTGAGATAATGGCTTTTCAGGGTCCTTTTCACACAATTACAGTTTACAGCAAAATGTTTTCACAGTGACAACTTGGCTTCAGTTTGGCTGAAAGATTTTCTGACCAAAACACAGCAAAACAAAACAAAAACCTTTTCTTTCCCAGACAACATTTATAATGTAATATAATGGTTAGTAGGTGGGCTTTGAGTCTACTGACTTAGGTTCAAATTCAACCTTTACCAAGTTTTAGACTCAGTATCTCCATTTGTAAAATGAGTATAATCATACTTACTTACCCTTATTGGGTAATTGTGAAAATTAAAAGAGACGGACCCATAAAAAGTTTAGCCCAGCATAATGAGTATTTAGTACTGCTAGAATGAGAAAGGGCCTGAGACTGTCTATCCAAATCTTCTCTAGTACATCCTCTACAACAGCACAGACAAGTGATTGTTTCTCTTACTCTTGAATAGCTCCAGCTGAATCCCAACCCAGCCAAGGAACTTTATTCTTTTGTATGTTAATCTCTCTCTTTCTCCTGTACCTTACCTCCTTTCCTATATCACATCTGTTCAGATACCGAAGAACACTCAGGTGTCATCTCCTAAGTGGTCTCTTTTCTGAGATAATACTTTATCAGTTCCTCCCAGTCCTCTTATCATGCTGGCCACTTGTTCTTTGATACTCTTCCATTGTATACTCTGAATCTGGGAAAGATTAAGTCAGATGGATTAGCTGAGCATTTTTTAAATCCCTCTAAACATGATGTTTTTGAACTGTGGTGTTGGAGAAGACACTTGAGAATCCCTTGGACTGCAAGGAGATCCAACCAGTCCATTCTAAAGGAGATCAGCCCTGGGTGTTCTTTGGAAGGAATGATGCTAAAGCTGAAACTCCAGTACTTTGGCCACCTCATGCGAAGCGTTGACTCATTGGAAAAGACTCTGATCCTGGGAGGGGTTGGGGGCAGGAAGAAAAAGAGATGACAGAGGATGAGATGGCTGGATGGCATCACTGACTCGATGGACGTGAGTTTGAGTGAACTCCGGGAGATGGTGATGGACAGGGAGGCCTGGCGTGTTGCAACTCATGGGGTTGCAAAGAGTCGGACACGACTGAGTGACTGAACTGAACTAAACTGAACTGAAAAATGAGGAACTGAAGCAGAGAGTATAGAGGGGTAGAGCAGAATTCTAGGCAAGATTTATTTCTATTAAACAATTATTTTGTAATCCCTTTTTCTTCCCAGAGTTGTGCAGGGTAAGCATCTTTATAAAAAACAAAATTCTCAGACAATTTTCTGTTCTTAAAAAAGTTTCACCATTCTTTTAAATTTTAATTCAAAACAATACATTTTAAATTGTATTTCAATTATACCAGTGCTGTCTATATTGTGGAAATGGATGATTTTAGGTTAGCCATGGACAAGTTATTTTTATATTTATAGATACTATTATATATTAGAAAGGATACTTAATCTCAAATCCTTAAGCTATTGTTGCTTAGGATGAGA
>SJYT01027875.1:169435-251084 GCA_006410635.1 Cephalophus harveyi | reverse complement strand
TTAAGCTATTGTTGCTTAGGATGAAACAAGCTTAAAATGTGAGTATATTTTAAATCAATATTTTTAAAAGGTGTTAAATAATCATAGTAGAAGTGGTACCTCAAAATCACGAAAGTGATATACAATTGAGTGAAGTTTTAGAAACACTTTTATGGGGTATTGTCATAGCAAATAGCTTAAATGCAAGTATTGCAGAGTTTTTTTAGTAGGAATATGGATTTATGAATTCATAAATAAACCACTTACATTGCATTGCTTTAAATGCTTTAAATATGTTTATTTACCCATATCTAAAAGCAAACAATGTAAAGTGCAAAGTGACAATGGAAAAGCATGTCTAACTACACTGAAGTGTTTAGGGTTACATGGAATTTTGAGTATTTGACTTTTCTGAATGAGGATGGGAAAGAAATATCCTTAGTTTTCTAAGTCCTTGATTCTAAAAACCAGGCTTCAAAGCTGGTAGGTATGCATGCCTGCATTTGTGCTAAGTCACTTTAGTCGTATCCAACTCTTTGCAACCCCATGGACTGTAGCCTGCCAGGCTCCTCTGTCCATGGGATTTCCCAGGCAAGATTTCCCAGGCAGGGTTTTCCCATTGGAGTGGGTTACCATGCCCTCCTCCAGGAGATCTTCCTGACCCAGGGATTGAACCCACGTCTCTAATGTCTCCTGCATTAAAAATGTGTATGTTACTGAAATGTGAAATCTGTTGAAGAAATTAAATTATTAGTCTTCATAGCATTCTGAAGAACTAAATTTCAGAGTAAGAAGAGCTTTTGGAAAATGATGCCGAGCATCTTTGGTTTTGCAAATTGCAAATACTTATGGTGATAAACATTGCAAACATCCCATAGAATTCACATAGCAATGGAGGTAAAAACTTCTACTTTACAAGGTTGTATGAGTTAAGTGAAATAATCTACATGGGTGCACAGGTGCCTGATTGCATTTTGTAAAGAGTCTACCATTCAACCATAGAACTGTCCTAGATGTTTAGCGTGAGGCTCCCTTGTTCTGTGGATACAGATATTGGTGCAGGCCACTTCTCTCACTGCATTTCATACTTAATTTATGCAGATAATGGAGACTTAGTCTGTAGAGAGAAGATGAGCATGAGAGTAGATTAGAGAGAAAAGGAGGTGAAGGAAGGAACTCAAAGAAGCCTGGTAACTTGAAGAAAACAATTGGCTGGCGTGCTGCGATTCATGGGGTCGCAAAGAGTCGGACATGACTGAGCGACTGAACTGAACTGAGACTAAAATGGTATTGGATTTATTTTCACTTTTCTTCTCAATCTACAACTATGACTTACCAAATTTTTTCCATTCCTCTAACTCTGTGAAAATGAGTATAATTTGAGGGAATGAGCACAGTGAGCCTGAAGAGAATATGGCATTATCATGTTAGAATCCTAAAAATAACAGAATTCTAGAGTATGTTCAGCAAATGATTCTTCATTATTTTTAGAACAGCATTTGACAGCAAATAATAGAAAACCAGCAAACAATGGATAGAGGTGTATTTATATCATGCAGGAAACTGTTCAGAGCTGGAATTGTGGCTCCAGACACCAATGGGCATCTGGGTACTTTTCATTGTCTTTAAGATCTCAAAGAATTGATGCTTTTGAACTGTGGTGTTGGAGAAGACTTTTGAGAGTCCCTTGGACTGCAAGGAGATTCAGTCAGTCAGTCCTAAAGGAAATCAGTCCTGAATATTCATTGGAAGGACTGATCCTGAAGCTGAAACTCCAATACTTTGGCCACCTGATGCGAAGAACTGACTTCTTTGCAAAGACCCTGATGCTGGGATAGAATGAAGGCAGGAGAAGAGGACGACAGAGGATGAGATGGTTGGATGGCATTACTGACTCGTTGGAATGAGTTTGAGCAAGCTCCAGGAGTTGGTGATGGACAGGGAAGCCTGGGGTGCTGCAGTTCATGTGGTTGCAAAGAGTTGGACATGACTGAGCAACTGAACTGAACTGAACATCTCAAGATTGTAACTTTGTGGCCCTAAGAGAGAGGCTGTTTCAAGTATCTGGTCTGTCTCAAGCAGAAAGAACAGTGGGAAGAGAAAGGAAAAGACTCTAGGTACCTTGCCACTTTCCAATTAAATTAAAATTCTCTTTATAGGATATGAAGTGAGTATGAGTATCCATTGAGTGGCCAGCAGTATCTGTTTACCAAATGAACACAATTAATGGACTTTCTTCTTCCTTGGAGCATGTAAAAGAAGCATAAGCTACTTATGCATGTCAAAGAGTTGAAAACATTAATACTCAGTAGAAATTTTTGCTGCTTAAAATGTGTAAATTGGGCTCATGCTTATGACAGACCTGTAGCTAGAACAGGTCTAATATCCTTAGTCATCCTATACCATTTTTCATAGGATAATTTGGTAGAGTTTATAAAATTATACACTGGAAACAAGAAACCAATATTCTAGTTTATTATTCAATGAATGCCTATGATGTAATGGACATTAAGCATTGAGGACACAAGAATAGTTCAGGTCCTTAAATTCTTGGATGTATATTCTAGTATTTGAATATACTATACATATCTGTCAATATGTATGTAAATTAATTAGTGAATTAGGTCATTTCAGACAGTGATAAATTCTGGAAGGAAATAGAAAGAGGTGATATAGCAGAGGGTGGCATTTTTTCTTTGTTTTAACTGTGTGACATTGGAAAAGTTCTTGAATTTCTCTGGGACCCAGTTTCCTAATCCGTGAAATGTGGAGAATGATGTAGGGGGGAGGGGGTAACCAGATGATCATGTGAGGCTCCTGCCAACCCTAAGACCTGTGTTTCCCGCTCTGGCTCTTTCAGGAACTGCAGACAAGCAGCAAAGGACAGAAGAGATGGGAACAGATGGAAAGTAGCAGCACTAAGGGAAGATGGGATCAGAAGAGAAAAGGGGTATCTTTGAATGCTTGTCTGACAGCCACCAGAACAAAATTGTTTAAGTTAGAAATACACATATAGTACATGTATGTATAGTGTGCATGCGTGTAACAACATTAGCATTGTAGCCAATTGTTTCCTCTTTTGACTTCTTAGAAAATGGTCTAAACACTGGTGATAAATTTTTATCTTTTAAAATTTAAAAGGAAATCTTTCCAGGAAAAATTTCCTCCCACAAATCACCAATTGGATAATTCATCTAAGCATAAGTTTCTTGCTTTTAAGTGATGCATAGCAGATTTTTCCCTCTACAGAGATTTACATGACATGGTATTAAATTCCCTGGAATATTCCCCCTGTGTTCTGAAGTAATGGTTATTTTCTTTTTGTCCTCCAGGTGCAAAATGGGTTGATAACAAATAGAAGCTGACTTAGTGTTGTGTTCCCACTTGTGCTTGGAAAAATACCAACGCAAAACAAACACCCATCACCACCATTACCTCCAACTCCATCATCAGGTGTTATTTTCTTTCTCCAGGATTGCTCTCTGAAGTACTTTCATTATTTTATACATAAACATTGACATGTTTTTCATGAATTGTTCCTTCATATATATATATTTTTTGGCTAGTCACTGATGCCACACTATTTGCCAAGTTCTTTTTCATTTCAATTTATTTCTCTCTATAGCCAAAAGTGACATCTTAAATTTGAGTAAATTTTAAGTGATTCATTTTTAGTATTTCTATTTCTGGAATAGCGGCTTCCCTGATAGCTCAGTTGGTAAAGAATCTGCCTGAAATGCAGGAGACCCCTGTTCGATTCTTGGGTCTGGAAGATCCACTGGTGAAGGGATAGGCTACCCACTCCAGTATTCTTGGGCTTCCCTTGAATCTCAGCTGGTAAAGAATCCACCCGCAATGTGGGAGACCTGTGTTTGAGCCCTTGGGTTGGGAAGATCCCCTGGAGAAGGAAAAGGCTACCCACTCCAGTGTTCTGACCTGGAGAATTCCATGGACTATATAGTCCATGGGGTCGCAATAAACTTTCTCTTACAATAAGGAGGCCTTTAATATTTTTTTTCTTGTTTTTCAAATTCCATTATATTTATTTATTCCTTTGCTTCTTTTTCAAATACTATTGGTTTTGATTCAATTTATTTCCACAAATACACACACACACACACACACACATATGTATTGATAGTCTGCTACATACGAACTACTGATTTAAATGTCAGTTATAAAAATGAGAAGACTCCTATTGTTGCCACCCTGCTAGCAACTATATGCTCAGTTCTTGACGATTAATAAAGAGGCCTCACCTCTTTTCAGTTAATAATCACACATGATGGGTAGGATTCATTTTATAGAACAGAAAACTAGAGTCCAAAGAAAGTGGCCCTCAATGAACCAATGGTCCAACAAACTCTTCCACTACCTTACAATCTGTTTGAGAAGTTGTAATAGTTTTTAGGATGAAAAAACCTATCCTCCTTCGAAACCATAGGTTTTTATGTTTTCAGAAGGCGATGGCAACCCACTCCAGTACTCTTGCCTAGAAAATCCCATGGATGGAGGAGCCTGGTAGGCTGCAGTCCATGGGGTTGCTGAGTTGGGCACGACTGAGCGACTTCACTTTCACTTTTCACTTTCATGCACTGGAGAAGGAAATGGCAACCCACTCCAGTGTTCTTGCCTGGAGAATCCCAGGGACCGAGGAGCCTAGTGGGCTGCCATCTATGGGGTCGCCCAGAGTCAGACACGACTGAAGCGACTTAGCAGCAGCAGCAGCAGCGTAGTGCTTTATAGATTGACTTAGAAGTAAGTTTTCTACATTTCATACACAAAGCACATGGGGATAATTTTGCTGAGACTGGGGTGGGAAGAAGAACCTGAGTTCTACTTTATGCTTTGACATTGACTTCAAAATAAAATGACCTATGGCCAATAAAAAAGAAAATCTGAAACTCTTTTTGAAGTATTTGGTGCATTTAGAATCCTTTCTATGTTTGCATGTAAGCTTAGTCCCTCAGTCAGGCTGGGCTCTTTGAAACCCTTTGGACTGTAGCTCACCAGGCGCCTCTGTCCATGGAATTCTTCAAGCAAGAATACTGGAGGGGGTTGCTATTTCCTTCTCCAGGGGATCTTCCGGACCCAGGAATTGAACCTGTGTCTCCTGCACTGCAGGCAAATCTTTACCGATTGAGCCATCAGGAAAGCCCTTTCTATGTTTGTAGTTGCTGGGTCCGACTCTTTGAGACCCTATGGACTGTAGCACACCAAGCTTCCCTTAAAAAATAGCCTGTACTATCTTACAAAAAAAAGATTTGCCAAGTTTATGACAATCCTAAGTACAATCTATTCTTAGAGAAAAAAAAGACATCAATCTTTTAAAGTTGTTCCTTTTTCTTAATTTCTAATCAATTGTAAAATAAAAGTAAATTGCACAAGTTGTTATTTTTTATTATCAAATTACCTTTCCCCATCTCTCTTCCAGGATTTGAGGAATGATAATTTTTCACATACCATCTCCCAGATTATATATTGCAGAAAAAGTAAAAATAATGTAAATAATAATTACCTCAGACCTAAATGAGTAATTATAGAGAATATACTATAGATATTGCTAAGTCGCTTCAGTCGTGTCCGACTCTGTGCGACCCCACAGATGGCAGCCCACTGGGCTCCGCCATCCCTGGGATTCTCCAGGCAAGAACACTGGAGTGGGGTGCCATTGCCTTCTCCAATGCATGAAAGTGAAAAGTGAAAGTGAAGTAGCTCAGTCGTGTCTGACTCAGCGACCCCATGGACTGCAGCCCACCAGGCTCCTCCGTCCATGGGAGTTTCCAGGCAAGAGTACGATATTATAGTATTGAAAAAGCAACATGCTGCTTAAGGAGGAACCGAACAGAGCATTCTAACTGCTACTCCCCTCAAACTAATTGAGGAAGGAATTTCGCTGGAATTTAAAAATCCATTTTTCTCAAAAGTAGTGATGGGATTCAGGACACACTACTCCCAA
This sequence comes from Cephalophus harveyi, assembly GCA_006410635.1. Lineage (NCBI taxonomy): Eukaryota > Metazoa > Chordata > Mammalia > Artiodactyla > Bovidae > Cephalophus > Cephalophus harveyi. Next base: position 245,146 of record SJYT01027875.1, on the reverse strand, counting down.
ATATGGCACCTGGGCATGCTAAACATTTTAAGTTGGAGGATTTTGAGAAAACAGACACAGGAGGCTCACTCTTACCTTCTCGCTGTCCTTCTCCACTGAAACAGGCCTAAAACCCTCACATGATCGGTGTCCTCCCTGTACCTGGGGAGGAGGATCCTTGTCCGAGAAGACAAAGGGACTCTCAGAAGAATCCAGACACACAGGTGTTAGAGGTTTCCCCGTTTCCTCTATTCACCTCACACTTCTTAACCTGTCATATTCTTCCACGGCTGTCCATTCTTCGTCAATCCTAGCAAAAACACTCTGATCTGTTTCTTTGGATCTTCATTTCCTTATAAAGATTCCTGTGTCATGCAAAATTTATATTAAATGTACATGTATACTTACTTCCTATTAATCTTTCCTCTGCAACTGTATAACTATGAATCAAAGCAGTGGAACAATAAGAACTTTGCAAAAATTGCTTGCAGATGCTTAAAGATCTCTTCAAGAATCACAGGAGAATATCTTCTCTCCTTTATTTACAAGAGACTAAGGAAGTGGCAACCCACTCCAGCGTTCTTGCCGGGAGAATCCCAGGGACGAGGGAGCCTGGTGGGCTGCCCTCTATGGGGTCGCACAGAGTCGGACACGACTGAAGCGACTCAGCAGCAGCACTTGTCAAGGCATTGCAGTAAACGGGTATTTCCCATTACGTTTCCCCTGCAGCGTAAATTCTGTGGATGCTTCCCTAATCCTACTAATTACATTACCAGCTGTTGTTCTCATCTTTTCTTCTTTTGCCCTAATGGGACACAGATTTCCTATTTGAGACTGTCACTTATTTGTTATATTTGTCTGGTGTTTTAAACATTATTGTTCCTGTTGTTTAGTCACTAAGTCGTGTCTGCCTTTTTGCAACCCCACGGACTGTAGCTTGCCAGGCTCCTCTGTCCATGGGATTTCACAGCAAAGAATACTGGAGTGGATCGCCATTTTCTTCTCCAGGGAATCTTCCCAGCCCAGGCATCTCACCCGTGCCTCTTGCATTGGCAGGCAGATTCTTTACCACTGAGCTGCCTGGGAAGCCCATAAAAAATATGTATATGTGTGAGTGAGTGAGTGAAGTCGCTCAGTCATGTCCGACTCTTTGCGACCCCATGGACTGTAGCCCACCAGGCTCCTCCCTCCATGGGATTCTCCAGGCAAGAGTACTGGAGTGGGTTGCCATTTCCTTCCCCAGGGGATCTTCCCGACTCAGGGATCGAACTCGGGTCTCCTGCATTCCAGGCAGACACTTTAACCTCTGAGCCACCAGGGAAGCCCATGTAAACTGTATATGTACATGTACATAATGTAAACACACTGAAATACAAATGGAGCTTTTTAAAAAGGCAAAAAGAGATTTAACCCATATGCTATTAAATTAAGCACACAGAATTAAAACTTCTTTTAAAACAAATATTTCCCTAAGTTATTGTTTACACATTATTTTCTGTTAAGAGAAAGCTAGGTGACCCAGAATAAGCTAGATAAAACAAAGAAAGGTGCAGGACTGTGGCACAGTGGGAGGCGGCAAGAGAAAGGAGCCAGAAAGAGAGAGCGAGTCCAAGGCAGAGGCAAGACCAGCTCCTTTTCTCTCCCCTCCCTGACCACACAACTCGCTCTTAATAAGTTCCTGTCCACACCTGCCAAGTCATTTCCTTCTGAACGTGTCTTCTGCACCATGGCTATTTCTAGTGGCCCTCTCGTCTCCCATGTATTGTAAGATTATGGTTTCATTGTTGACCCACTTGGCTCCTAGAAGGCATCTGACTTACCGCGTTTAGTGGACACAGCTGCTCTTCTCACACAATTTCCACATTATCAAAGTTCTCCTCCCTTTTTTGTTTCCACCAAAGAGAGCTTTTTAAAAAAAATTTTGTTAATGAGAAGTTTGCCTGCAGGGTTATTGTTTTTTTTGAGAAACTGCTATTGTTGCATCTAAGTACGCTTGGATTGTCTAATCGTGTGTTTTATTTAACACTGCATTCAGAAAGTCTAAAGGTTATTGATATTTTATCTTTATACTGATGTTTTTCAATATTTAAACTTTAAAAAGTCCCTAAAATTGAATATCCACATGACATATATCAATATTGTTGTCAATATATATATCGTTATATATCAATATTGTTATCAATATCCACATGACATATATCAATATCTATATAGGTCAAACTGTATTTCCATATATCTATATGTAATTTTGCTTTTCTAAAAAGCCAAGGACCTAAATGCTGACCTCTATTATAAAACAGCTGGCCTACTCTTCACATGGAACAACCTCTCCATCATGTGGACTTTTAGGATATTGCTACTAAAGTCAAAACCATGCAGTTATAAGCAATAATTAATTTCAAAGGATTGAGGTGGATCTCCTGATATTCTTATTTTTATAGTTCATACTATTTCACCTTTTCTATATGTCAGTGGATATTCTCAGCACGTTAAATGGGCCATTTCATTTAATCATTCCAGTAATTCTATAAAATAGGTACTCTTACTATCTCCATTTCATAGATGAGAAAATTGAGGCCAAGATCACGGAAACTAATCAACAAAGTCTGAAGTTGAACTAAGGGCCAAATTCCGTCTTTGGATGAGATATTTATTGCCTCAGGTCTTCCACATACAATTCAACAAGAAATAACACCTGGATAAAAATAAAATAATATTAACTTCTGTTAATTTAGAACCAATAATGTGTTAAGTACAGTCTAGGTCCTTTAAATGTTCTTCACTGTTGTTTTACCATTCTACCAAAGTCTCTGTGGTGAGAAGTCAGGAAATGTAAAGCTTGACAGCTACCAACTACCAAAGACATATTATGAACTGAGGCCAATGTTGCTCTGAAGCTTGTGTTGTTTCCTGTATGAATCACCCAGGAAATGTGACCTTTTCTCCTTGTGAAGTTGGTAAGATCAGCTATAATTCATATGTCTCTGCACCAGCAGACCCATCTCCCCAATGGTAGAGAAGAGACAGATGGGGAGACTTTAATGTTTTTTCTTGTATAATCCAGGTTTACTTTTAGCAAGCTATTAAGAATTAATGCACACCCCCCACCTCTGCCATTTGTCTGTTCTTGCGGGGGGGGGGGGGGCAGAAAACACAAATGGATTCTTGGAGTTATGTAGATATAAAAAGCCTGAAAAGTGAGTCTCATTTTGATTGAATTAACTAGAGATGTTATCTGAAAAAGATCAACTCAATCATATATCAGAACAAACAAAAATAAACTTTTCCTTCTTACCTTCATTTACTTACTCATATTCATTTATTTAATGAATATTTACTGAATATCTACTATGTGTAAGGTTCAGTGCTTCTTTATCTTAAAATCTGGCAGCAAACACATGAAATGGAGAACTGCAAGTTCCCTGCACAGAGGGGTATGAGATGTGTTCATCCAGAAAAGAAGGTCTGAGAGTTCTGACCAGAGCGATGAGAAGAAGCTTTCTGGGAGAAGAAGCTTGCTGTTCTCAGGTCCTTGGAGGAAGGAGGGACAGTACAGGTAAAGGTGGCAAAGGGAGTAGCAAGATCCATGCAGAGGAGGCGTCATGTCCGAGGCATAGCTGAGGTCCAGGAGCAGTGAGTGGTGTAGTGAAGGCTATGGCCAAAATGATAGGCTGGGGTTAGACTGCAAAGGACTTTGAATACTATGCTAAAGTGTTTAAGCCTTGCTTATTTGTAAACCACTGGTTCTTTAGGTGAAATCTCTAGTCCAATGGCATCAGCATCATCTCAGGCTCGACCCCAGACTCATGGTATCATGAGTGGGAGGTCAGTTCAGTTAAGTCCCTCATTCTTGTCCAAATCTCTGTGACCCCATGGACTGCAGCATGCCAGGCTTCCCTGTCCATCACCAACTCCTGCAGTTTGCTCAAACTCACATTCATTGAGTTCATGATGCCATCCAACCATCTCATCCTCTGTCGACACCTTCTCCTGCTTTCAGTCTTTCCCAGCATCAAGGTTTTTTCCAGTGAGTCAGTTCTTCTCATCAGGTGGCCAAAGTATTGGAGTTTCAGCTTCAGCATCAGTCCTTCTAATGAGTATTCAGGATTGATTTCCTTTAGGATTGACTGGTTTCATCTCCTAGCAGTGTGAGGGACCCTTAAGTCTTCTCCAGCACCACAGTTCAAAAGAATCAATGCTTTGGTTCTCAGCTTTGTTTATAGTCGAACTCTCACATCCATACATGACCACTGGAAAAACCATAGCTTTGACTAGACAGACCTTTGTTGGCAAAGTAATGTCTCTGCTTTTTAATATGCTATCTATGTTGGTCATAACTTTTCTTCCAAGGAGCAAGCATCTTTTAATTTCATGGCTGCAGTCATCATCTGCAATGATTTTGGAGCCCCCCAAAATAAAGTCTGACACTGTTTCCCCATCTATTTTCCATGAAGTGATGGGACCAGATGCCATGATCTTAGTTTTCTGAATGTTGAATTTTAAGCCAACATTTTTACTCTCCTCATTCATTTTCATCAAGATGCTCTTTAGTTCTTCTTTACTTTCTGCCATAAGGGTAGTGTCATCTGCATATCTGAGGTTATTGATATTTTTTCCTGCAATCTTGATTCCAGCTTGTGCTTCATAACCCAGCGTTTCTCACGATGTACTCTGCATATAAGTTAAATAAGCAGGGTGACAATATACAGCCTTGATATACTCCTTTTCCTATTTGGAACCAGTCTGTTGTTCCATGTTCAGTTTTACCTGTTGCTTCTTGACTTGCATACAGATTTCTCAGGAGACAGGTAAGGTGGTCTGATATTCCTATCTCTTTAAGAATTTTCCACAGTTTGTTGTGATCCACACAGTCAAAGGCTTCAACGTAGTCAATAAAACAGAAGTAGATGTTTTTCTGGAACTCTCTTGCTTTTTCGATGATCCAACGGATGATGATCCAACATCCAGCGGATGTTGGCAATTTGATCTCTGGTTCCTCTGCCTTTTTAAAATCCAGCTTTGCAGTAGTTTGAGCATTCTTTGGCATGGCCTTTCTGTGGGATTGGAATGAAAAGTGACCTTTTCTAGTCCTGTGGTCACTGCTGAATTTTCCAAATTTGCTGGCATATTGAGTGCAGCACTTTCAAAGCATCATCTTTTAGGATTTGAAATAGCTCAACTGGAATTCCACTCCTCCACTGGCTTTGTTCATAGTGATGCTTCCTAAGGCACACTTGACTTCACATTCCAGGATGTCTGGCTCTAGGTGAGTGATCACACCATCGTGATTATCTGGGTCATGAAAATCTTTTTTGTATAGTTCTTCTGTGTATTCTTGCCATCTTTTCTTAATATCTTCTGCTTCTGTTAGGTCCATACTACTTCTGTCCTTTTCTGAGCCCATCTTTGCATGAAATGTTCCCTTGGTATCTCTAATTTTCTTGAAGAGATCTCTAGTCTTTCCCATTCTATTGTTTTCCTCTATTTCTTTGTACTAATCCCTGGCTGAGGAAGGCTTTCTTATCTCTCCTTGCTATTCTTTGGAACTCTGCATTCAAATGGGTATAATCTCTCCTTTTCTCCTTTGCCTTTAGCTTTTCTTCTTTTCTCAGCCATTTGTAAGTCTCCTCAGATATCCATTTTGCCTTTTTGCATTTCTTTTTCTCGGGGATAGTCTTGATCACTGCCTCCTGTACAATGTCACAAACCTCCGTCCATAGTTCTTCAGGCCCTCTGGGAGGTTGAGCTTAGGAATCTGTAGTTTAACAGACCCTCCAGGTAATGCTGAAGCCTTCTAAGTGTTGAGAACCAGTGGTGGAGCCAGCCCTGCTAAACTGTTCCCTGGGCTATGAATGGGTGACAGGCTAACTGGAAATAACCACCTCCCTCTTCCTCAGGGTAGTTGTGCAGGCCCTGGGGAAGCTACGTCTCTTGGGGATGACAACACTGGCATCAGCAGCCTCACTCTTTCCTGCTAGGGTACAAACTCTTGATCTGAAAAAAAAGCTAGTGTCAGAGGCCCACGGGCTAAATTGGCCAGGGGGCCTATTTTGATGTACCACTCCCTTCCCGAGTTAAGAATGCTTTTTGTTTTTATACTTGCCTTTTACATTTTAGAGGCTTGTAAAAATAGACAAGGAAGAGAAGAAAGAAAAGAGGAAGAAGAGGAGGAAAGAGGGGAGGAAAGGCAGTGTTATGGGATGTGGCCTGCAAAACCTAAAATATCCACTTCCTGATTCTTAACAGAAAGGGTTTACTGACCCCTGGTGTAAACAGGGATAAAGTGTTTTTGAGAAGAAGAGTGGTAATTCCAAAGAATGAATTAAGGAGATTTAATAGAATAATGGGCTTCCCTGGTGGCTCAGACCGTAAAGTGTCTGCCTGGAATGTAGGAGACGCAGGTTCAATCCCTGGGTTGGGAAGATCTGCTGGAGAAGGAAATGGCAATCGACTCCAGTACTCTTGCCTGGAAAAGTCCATGGACTGAGGAGCCTGGTAAGCTACAGTCCATGGGGTTGCAAAGAGTCGGATACGAATGAGCAACTTCACATATGTACATATGTAAGATACAAAAATCAATATAATAACAGTGTGCAGAAAAGAAAAAAGTGAAAAGAGCTGGAAGCAGAGAAGCCAAATGTGGAACACATGTGAGAAGGTAAAGACCTAAACCATGCAATGCTCTTTTAACAGAAAAAAGGAAATGGGTCATTAATGCTTATAGAAACGATATAACTTAACTCAAAGTAAGAGAAACCCAAGTAAGATGGTAGGTGTTGCAAGAGGGCATCAGAGGGCAGACACACTGAAACCATACTCACAGAAAACTTTCAATCAACCCAAGTGCTATGTCATAGCAAGCTTCTCAACAACTGAAGAAATCGTAACTGTGTCCAGTTTAGGAGTTTGTAGGGGTTTGGTTTGCTTTAGTTTTGAGGGAGTAGAACAGTGTTAAGAGTGTGAACTCTGGAGCTCTTGTCTAGTGTGGTGGAAAAACTGCATGTCTAAATGCTTGGTAGGTATTTAAAATTATCTCCATAATATTTGATTAACATATAGAACAATGATATGTATAGAAATCAACCAGTTATCGTCTTAAAAGGCCAATTAGAGTTAAAAGTTTTGGATGGGCCCTGAGATTCTTCGTCTCGAAGAATTTCCCACATTTTTAGTAGCAAAGGTCTGGTTATCTGAAAAGGAAAAATTTAAGGTCACATATTAAGCATGGGAAATAATTCCTCCATCCAGAGAACTAGAAGGCACCTTTCCTGCTGTAATACATGATTTGATTGGTCACCCAAGCATACTTGCCCCTGCTGTTGGTCAGTAGAAATTCTGCCCTCTCAGAGTGGTAGCTTTTAGGGACAAATACCTGGAGAGAATAAAGAGTAGGATGGAGTAAAGGTTAGAAAAGGAAGGTAATGGATGATCTGGGTGGAGAAGACAGGACTGATCCTCTCACACTGGCCGGAGACAGTCTGCCTAGTGGTTTAGGGAGTCACACTCAGACTTCAAATCCAGGGTCCTCAACTTAATAGCTGTGTGGTCTTACACAAATGATTTACCTGCTTCTGTTGTGGTTCCTCATCCAAAGATGGGGATAACACATCCTCAAAGAGCAGTTATAGGGGATAAAAGAGATAATGTAAGAGATAATACAATGCAGCAGTAAGACTATAACAAGAACTAAATAATTAACTCTTTAATTATTAGAGATAAAAACGTATCAGCCTGAGAGGCAAAGGAAGTTCTCCAACCATCACAATTAGTAAGGAAATAACCTAGAAAATTTATTAACACTACTAAAGGACAAATAGTTCCCCAAAGAGCTTTAAATATGCATGTTGGTCCATACATAGATTTGTGTCTTAAATATTTGGAATTACCTCTGAAGAAAGGACAGGGATGTAATGCAGGGTATCATTAGGTGTTTGTGTTTTGACTCTAAAGTATATATTTTCATTATTGTTTAAAGCTTGTGCTAAATGCTGGATAAATTTTGTGATATTTAAGGAAATCAAACAGAGGACGCAAGGCTTAATGTATCTTCCAAAGGAAAGATGTGTTTTAATTCACATTGCTGCTGCTGCTGCTAAGTTGCGTCAGTCGTGTCCGACTCTGTGCAACCCCATGGATGGAAGCCCCACCGGATTCCCCCGTCCCTGGGATTCTCCAGGCAAGAACATTGGAGTGGGTTGCCATTTCCTTCTCCAATGCATGAAAGTGAAAAGTGAAAGGGAAGTCGCTCAGTCGTGTCCAACTCTTCGCGACCCCATGGACTGCAGCCTACCAGGCTCCTCCATCCATGGAATTTTCCAGGCAAGGGTACTGGAGTGGTGTGCCATTGCAAAATTAAATTATTTTCAAAATTAACATGTGACCTTCAAAAACTTTTTGATATTAGGTGAAAATTTATCATGGAATCATATTTAAAGTAGAAAGTTAAGCATCATGAATCTGATGATTAGATGAATTTTTACATTTTTTCATAGAGAATGCTTTAGCATCATGAAGACACAGCCTACGAGGTGACACATACTGAGCCAGTTCCTCTTAACTGAGTTAATTAAAACTCTCCAGGTCTTCACCTTGACACTCTTTACTTTTTTTTTCTCTAGTGTTACCTTATTCACGTTGTTCTTCTTCACAGAACTGTCTTTTCCTCTGTGCTTCTGCCACATCCTATATAGATGCAGTGGAAAGAAAAAGAGGTCTCTGGTGACAGAGAGCTCTAGAACCAATTCCAGTCTGGAGACTCACATGGCCTTAGACAAGGCTGTTTCTCTGAGACATGATTTCCTTACCCATATTTATACCCACTTTACCGGATGATTGAGGATTAGAGATAACATTTGTTAAGTGCTTACCTGGAGCTTGTATGTAGAAAATAGGCTATGAATATGAGCTTTTGTTTATTATTTGTTATTGAAATGTCAATTCATGTGCCATCCATTTTTGGAAGCCCTGAAAATAAGAGCAGTGTTTATCTCCTTTAATATCCAGAGGGGGGCATTTTATTTGTACCTGATTACTTTATATGTGGCATTTTAGTTATTTATGTGTATAGATTTGCTCCTCTATAAAATAGGAAATTTCTAGAGTAATGATTCAGCTTTCCAGAATCCTATATGCACATGCATCTTGCCAGGAGCATGCAAATAATAGGTGCAATAATACATGTTCAATGAACATTTCTTTCATAGAGTAAAAATCACTTTCTGATAGAACTCATATCAATTTTTAGGATGACGTACTTCTGGTTTTCCCTGATTTTATCAACTTTATAATGCCCTACCAAATTGAATTACATCAGGCACCAAATGGTTCACAATATTTTCCCTCCAGTAAGATTTATTTAACAATCATATATAATAGGAAATATGGAAAATTACAGCAGAATAAAAACACAAGAATTGTAGCTTGTCATGTTAAAAATTAAATAAAGGAGATACTGCTTAAATAAAAAGGCCTATGAAATTGTTAGATATATGTTGGGTAGCTGAAGGTACAATGCTAAGCAAAACATTTAAGGCTCAGGAGTCAAATTTATCCATCCCTCTCTTCAGGATGGACTCAACACTATGTTTGCAAGAAGGGGTGGGCACCACTACCCTCTCTTTGCTGCTGCTGCTGCTAAGTCTCTTCAGTCGTGTCCAACTCTGTGCGACCCCATAGACTGCAGCCCACCAGGCTCCCCCGTCCCTGGGATTCTCCAGGCAAGAACACTGTAGTGGGTTGCCATTTTCTTCTCCAATGCATGAAAGTGAAAGTGAAGTTGCTTAGTCGTGTCCAACTCTTAGTGACCCCATGGACTGCAGCCCACCAGGCTCCTCCGTCCATGGGATTTTCCAGGCAAGAGTACTGGAGTGGGGTGCCATTGCCTTCTCTGACCCTCCCTCTAACTTCCTGCTAATTAACACAAGTCAGTGGCTGTCTTAAAAGGAGAGAAGAGGAAATAAGATATAGAAAAGAGAAGTAAAGACACGAAAAGAAGGAGGGAAAGAGGACGCGAGACAGGAAGATTAGTTTAAAAGGAATAAGTGCATCAACAGCGTGACAACTCTTCTGAAGGGATGGAGCATGTTTTCTCGGATCCCCTGGAAGTTCTGTCACAGTGCTTTATAAGTTACATAACCTGGAAAGTTAGGTTAAAACCCATATACAGAAAATAATGACTTCATTATACTCTTCAATCGTTTTAGTTATAAAGTCTACATATCTTAAAGTATTAATAGGAACAAAGTGGACATGTTTCCTATGACAGTTCAGAAGCAGTGTTTCAATTTATTTCTCTGTTGAGAGAGTCTATACCTTTAATGAAAGACAACTGGCTCAAATAGGAACAATAGTAATTAGACTTCCCAGACAGTCAGATTCTATTTTAAATGCAGAATATTTTCTAGTTTGTAAATAGCTACCTTAAAAAAGACATTAAAAGCAGTAATTGCAGTTTCTCCATAAATAGAAATAAGAAATCCATTGTTAAAGGACAAAAAATCACCATGATGTACATATCTATAAATTTTCCCTGTAACACATCATTATAGATCAATCTTTACTGCTTGGATTTAAAATATCAATTGCATTATAATATCTACGATACAATTCAATTATTTATCTGTGTTCTACATATGCTTCAGGTGAAACAAAACTAAGGACCTTATTCACAGAACATTTAAAAGCATCTTATACACAGTCTATGCACAAATATATCTTAAGTTAGAATAATGCATACCTAATATGCATATAGAATATGGCTTACACATGAAAAGATATCTAAGTTGTGAGTTATAAAATCCCACTACTTAGATTTAAAAGCTTCTGATTGCATCCATTTCTAAAATATTGCTTAGCATTGTGGAACCCAGGGAGGAAGCAGGTGCAACAAAAAACTCAGGATGGACATATCCACCTTCACTTTCTTCTTTAACTGATGACTACTCTTGATCTTTTCCATCTAATTTCTACCTTTCATAAAAACAAATTCATTTAGTCTCACAATCATTGAAGAGTTTGTACAGTGAAAATTACAACACCCACTTGGTCTTGACCTTTCTTGGCAGCTAATAACAAATAAAGGTAGTTCTTTAATTTGGAACAAAGGCAAGGCTCTGCACATGCTCAGGCAAAACATGACAAGAAAGCAGTCTCCAGTGGCTGCAGTCTGTTTGTTTGTAGTAAAATTATAAATCACATCAAATAATGCTCTCTGTGCAGAAGAGTGTGGGCTTCTATTTTCACAGACATTTTTGAGTACACACACACACACGCACACACACTTCTTGTCCCTTATCCCTTGACCTGTAATATATTTTGTTACATCCTGATGGGATTAACACCCCAGAAGGCAAATCCAATTCTCAGTTCTAGTGTCTGTCTCCAACAAGGGCTGGAGGTTCTTGTCATCTTGGATCATAGGTCTTGTGTGACTTGCATTGGTTGACCCCCATGGGGGTGATGCTTTAGTGCTTTGCAATAACAGTGGTGGATGCAGGCTGGTTCACTGCTTTCAGGAACAGGTTTCGCTGTGGTTTCCCAGCTTGCGAGTTACAATGAAGAGTTCATCAGGTCACAGAGTCAGGGCTCTGATGCTTCATTGTTGTCTTAGGACTTCAACTACAACTTCTGAGCAGCCCCTCTTCTCACTTGGTTCCCATGTATTTAAAACAACGACAATCTAAATAGCCTCAGAGCTGCAAAAATATTTTTCTATAACTTTGTTTTTGCTTTCCTTTTACTTAGAAGCTTGAAAGTTTTGTAGTTACAGCACTCTGTGTAAAACAAAGCAACAAAGTAAAAATTTTAATTGCCTCACGTTCTGTACATATATTGCATAGTCACCTATGTAATAACTGGGATCAAAGTGATAGAAATTTGAAAATGTCCAACTTTTGCCTTAAAATTTCTCTGGTTTGATTGAAGAAGGCCAAATTGTGGAGAAAGAGCAATGACAGAAGCACTGGACAAAATCTGTGATAGCAACTTTGAGTGTATTTATGTGGCTAGAATTAGTAGCTCAAAATTTATGTTCATCTGTTATATAAGTTCATAAAATGGCCTGTTCTGAGTATGTGTTGAAAGAGGAGAAAAAGATTTGTGAAAAATTGAGGATTTAGAATATTTTAGCACTGTTTTCATTATCCTGAAATAAAATCCAAATGAAAAGGAAGATCATGTTTTAGTCATATATGGGCATCAATTATTGTGTGGCGATTTCATGTTGGACTTTATTGACCTCGCAAAAAAGAGATTTATCAGAAAATGATAGATATTCTTTTTATATCAGTTGGACTTTCTCTTCCTATCTCTTTTGTGTGTATGTGTATGTGTGTGTCTAAAGTTTGGATGGATGTGATGGAGAGAAATTGTTGTTAACTAATACAAGTTCAGTTCAGCTCAGTTTAGTCATTCAGCCATGTCCGACTCTTTGTGACCCCATGAACTGCAACATACCAGGCCTCCCTGTCCATCACTAACTCCTGGAGCCTACCCAAACTCATGTCCATTGAGTCAGTGATGCCATCCAACCATCTTATCCTCTGTTGTCCTCCTGCCCTCAATCTTTCCCAGCATCAGGGACTTTTCAAATGAGTCAGCTCTTCACATCAGGTGGCGAAAGTATTGGAGATTCAATACAAGACAATATCTTTAAAATTTTTAATATAGAGCTGGTTTTTAAATTTTCTATCCAGTTTGTGATTTGATTTCTATCCACAATTCATATGTAAACGATTAATCACAGTCACCAACTCTGGAACTGTTGATAGGACTAAATATAAGATTTCATCACAGTGTCTGACACTGATAGTTGCTATTAGTGAAACTATTAGTATAGATTGAAGAATCTTACAACTGACTCAAGAATACTGGGAAATGATTCATCTTAAAAGCTAGCCACATTTTTTTTTTTTTTTTCGTAATGCAAGATTCTCTTTATTATGATGCTCAGTGGAAAGCGTCTGTAAAACAGCTCACTGTAGTGGTGACAACTGCAACCGTGCTAAGGCACTTTCATTATATTCAAAAAAAAGGCGGTCTTGGGAGTTCTGTTCATTCCTTTGTGACAGCAGAGGGGACCTGAATTCAGAGCTTTTTAGGCATATTTAGCTTTTATATATCTTTATGGTTTCTTGTGAATTTGTTTCCTTAAAAAAAAATCCCTTCTTTGACATAAGCAAGTCTAAATGCAGCATATATAAAACAGTTATGGCTAATCACATTTTAACTTCATCGATTTAAAGCAACATTTGAGGTGCTACTAATAACATCTCAAAGACTTGATATTTGAGAAAATGCCTGCAGCATTTTTTCTTGCCTCTACCATCAAGCCAAGAGCAAGACTCATTTTTATACTTTTTAAACAGACTTTAGCATCACTCCCAGAGCTGGTAATTTGGTAGATCAAAGGTGAGCCCTAGAAGCTGAATTTTTAAAAAGATAATCATTGATGCAATGTCCATGGATTTGAGCAAATATTGATGTTGTTTTATAATATGTACTTGCTTTGTTATTATCACCCAGTGTAAGCACTCATATTTCCTACATGAAGTAGAAAAGGAAACTGGCATAAAACATTCATATTTCTTGTATGAAGTAGTAGAAGAAAACAGAATTAAATCTCCCTATAGGATATAGCTTATTATTTTTAAAGGACTAAAAGTTCTCGGTAAATATAATTTTTATTGCTGAGTAAGTCAAGAATCCTTTGAAAAGGTAAACTTAAACAGTAAATATTTAAAGCTTACCTGTTAAGGGTTTGCCTCAGAAAAGAGAGATTTAAAAGAAAAAATCCAAAAGCACATTTAAATAAGATAACTTTGTTTCTAATGATACTCTCCAAACCATCCAATTTGGAAATAAAATTTTCATCTAAAAAATAAAATTACCTCCCATCCTTATCATGAAAGATGCCTTTAAGGTGTTTCAGACCTATGAAAGTGTTTCAGCATGTTTTTCTTCGGCATTTACTAGATCTGAGTTCTTATGGGGATCAGGTTCACCTAAAAAATAAACACACAAACAGCAAATAAACAAAAGCAAAATAGACCTGAGGGGAGAAACCTAATTAGGTCAGGAAACTGAAACAATCAGTGAAACTCTGAAGACTAGATTTTATAGTGGATCTGTGGCACATTTCTTCAAAAATACCAAATACTTTCTTTTCAGCCTGTGGATTGATAGAGTATACAAGTCATCTTCTGGTGGTTATACAAGTTTGTGAAGTTGAAATTTAATCTGGGGATACAGAAATGAAACAGATGAGACAGGTTCAAGCATCTATTAAATCAAACATAAAAATTATGCATGTTTTTCCCAAATATTTTTAATTGAAATATATTCTTTCAAACAAACCCTCTAATGTTCATTGTCTTATATCACACATTGCTTAGTTGCTACGACTTTTAAAAAATGAGTATAAGAGAATGTAATGTTTAAGATACATCATCGGCCAAAACAAACTAATGGAATTTATAATCTTAGGATCACTCAGCTTCTATACAAACTTTGAAAAAAAAATAGCATGGAAAATATTCCAACCTTTCTAGAGAGGCTGCAGAGTTGAAAAGAGTCTAAAAAAAAAAAAAAAGAAAGAAAGAAACATAGAGCAAAATGTACAGATAAAAGAATTATTATGTGAGAAAGTTAAAAATTAGCGGAAGTTAGTTTTTGAGTCAATTACTCAAAATATTTTGATATTTCAGAAAATAGTCACAGTCACATATTATAGAATGTTCTTTCCATCTAGCGGAAGTTAGTTTTTGAGTCAATTACTCAAAATATTTTGATATTTCAGAAAATAGTCACAGTCACATATTATAGAATGTTCTTTCCATCTAAAATTTGATTGAAAATATGTTGACAATTAAACTGCTCCAACTGATTTTGAGATTGTTTTTCCAAGATATATTGTAAGACTGCATTGTCTCAACTGCTATAGATTTTTACTGAGTTCATAAAATTAGTGAACATACAGAACTTAGGGAGTATTATCACAAAGCAAAATTATTTTGTCCTTTACTCTCTTGAAAATATACTTAGCAGGGGAAACTTATCTTCTGTCCCAGGTTCAATCTTTTGGGTAGTATCAGGACTTTTCCAATCATTCTTAGATAATAAAAACATCATGTGGTCACATTAAATTGCCAGTGTCTTAGGTCTAGTCACATACAATATACATCAACCTTAAAACAGATAAAACTTCTTCCCAACCTTGGATTTGTTGCAGAGCCTAGAAATTGTGGTCGTGGGGGGTGGGAGAGGAGAGCTTGATTGATGTTTCTTTCTTTCTTTATTCTTTTAAGCTCAAGCAGGCAGGATTTATTAAGCAAGCAACAAGCAGTGTTGTTTGTCCTCTGTCAACTGGCTACCTTGGACCCCTAAGCTGGAGCAAGAGAGGGAAGACTAAGACCACCAGTGTAGGATGGCTTTGGATTCACTAGACCTGCAGGTGTATAGAGCTGACTACTCTGGGAGCACATTTGCGGGCCCTCCAGGGACTTCTTGCCAAGGACCATGGTTGGAGACTTCTCACAACCTTGGCATGGACACATGATCCTTTACAATGTCCACAGCCCCTGGAAATGTGTTAGTACACATCCAGATTCTGTCTCCTAAGGCCCTATCATGCTTCCAAATACAGATACACTACATTCGGTTCACATGAAACATTCTTTAGGCCTTTATTCCTATAAATTAGTTGAGGAAAGGCTGAAATCTACATAGCTTTCTCTCCTTCAGCTTATCTGTCACCTTCTATCCTTTTATATCTCTCACATAAGATACAGATTCCATTCCCAATATCCCCTTTACTTCTAGCTCTCCAAGGGTGAAACTATCTTCCTTTGATTTGAGGTGAAGAGGGAAGAATTTCTATACCTTTCCCAATAGCAGAGAATGCATTAAAGAACGCTTCCTCACAAATCCTATTCTAAACATCAACAACTTGATCTTTTCAATTATTTGAGTTGGGTGATCGTTATAGGCACCTTATAATTGACTTTTGGATCTTCTCTGAAACTTCTGCTTCCCAAGTTAATGTGTTTATGACATTTATCATCTAGTCTTATCTTAAACTTTTGATTTAAATCTTGCTGCTTATGACTAGACTAGAACAGAACAAAATAGGATAGAACAGAACAGAGTGGGGGAAAATAGATTGAATTAAAAGAAATATAAGTAATTAAGTAATCCTCTCAAAATTTTTGAGAACCTTTTACAGTGGACAAAAGACACTGAGATTTACCAATAATCAAATGCTCTTATTTCTAGTGGATAAAGAGCTCCCCAGTAATAGAAGAATGGAAGAGGAGTAAAATAACAAATGGTTAAAACACAGCATTACAAAAATGTTACATAGACTACATCCAAGAGTAATTCCATACACACAATTAGGAAAGTAGCAATTTAAAACTGTGACTAACCCAAGACAAGACTTTTGTAGCCCTGTGGGAAAAAAATGTGTTCCTTGAAACTGTAAAATTCCAGATGTTTCCAGGGGCACATACATAACATTACCAGTCAATTGCATGTCAGCCAGAATGCTTAGGAAAAAACTGAATTCAGGTCTTCAGCATATTCAAATCATATTATTTTAGTTAATAAATCTTTAGTTATAGAAGGCTTTACAACTAACTTGGATGATACTCTTTGAAAGTTTTTTCATAAAAAGAGAAAGCCATATCATTCTGAGATATGAGATATCATTCTGTCAGAAAAGAAGAAATTATTCAATTCATCACATTCATTGATTTTAGATAAAGTCATCACATTTTAGATCATCTTCAGGACCAAAGAGTGGTCTGTGTAAAAGACCTCCTCCTAAGAAACATCCTTTTAATGCCAGGTCCCACAAGTTTTGAATTGTCCCCTCTTTTAGTTTGGTGAAACCTATGATTTCCTTAAAACAAAATTCACAAATAAATGATATACAAAGGATTTCATTATATTAAATATAATTATCAACATCTTCAAGTAATCCTTAAGATATGATACAGTAACAAATGTGTTTCTTCATTAATTCATTAACTAACAAGGTCTAGCTGCAGGTCTATCATCTATATAATTTTGAAATAATAAGATCAAAGGATACTATAAGGTTTCTTCATGAATTTAAATGTTATGAAAATATTGATGATTCTATTGGTGATAGGCTTCACAAATGGCTCAGAAGGTAAAGAATCTTCCTGCAATACAGGAGACACAGGTTTGATCCCTGGGTCAGGAAGATCCCCTGGAGAAGGAACTGGCAACCTACTCCAGTTTACTTGCATGAAAAATCCTGAGGACAGAGGAGACTGGTGGGCTACAGTCCATGGGATTGAAAAGAATCAGATATGACTAAGTGACTAAGTACATTAGTGACAAACACAAATATCACAAATGTTACTCTGTGTATTGTTGCCTACAAATGAAGAAAATCCTAATTTTAGTTATAGGTTAGTAAAAAAATCACTCTCCAAATGTATAGACTCCATCTATATAACCTGGGTTAAAATCTTTGACCTAGTCTAACTTCTTTTTATGGGTGAGAATCAGTCCCAGAAATCAAGTGATTTCCTTCAGTGCAGACCACAAATATTAATAGATAAACTGAAGTCAAAATTATTTACTTTCAAGTCACTATTATTTCAATGAAAGCCATAAAGCGACCTTGGAACTTCATTTTAGTAAAGAGATTTGCAAGTTAACATGCACAGAAAGCTACACCTTAGGAAAGAATGCAATGGGTTTGCTTAAAACAAGTGCACAGAAGCTCTTTTGATAGCCAGGGAAAAGGTAGTGCAAGTAAGGAAACAGATAATTCTGCTCATCTCAGAGAGCTTTTAGGTATCATCTAAATGTTGAAATATGAAGAAAGTAATTTGTAAAAGGATGGAAATATGGTTTTTGCTTTATAAACGTAGTCTAAAACTGGTGGGGTGTAGGGAGAGGATAGTGCTCACAGGAGGGACAGACCTACCCAAATAAACAGAAATCCTCTAAATTTAGCTAATCTAAACTCAGCCTGCAATCTGAGCTCACTATTATATTAGTAACTCTAATATAATACGTTAGCCTCCTAGATGATAAAAACAATACTTGCAGGGAATAACGTAAGGCACGTGATCAGCTGGATATTAGAGACTCCAGCTGTCCAGTTATGGTCTTGTTGAACTTTTATTTAAAAAACAATCTGCTCGGATAAATTATTATACAGTTGAAAATAGAACAATAGCAATTCTTTGTGAACAACTGCTAGGTGGTGGGCACTATTTTAAGTGCTTCACTCATCTTAATTCCCTGAATCTTCATGGCAAACTATAGAAAGAGATGTAGGTTGAGTCATCTGCCTCAGGTGTTAAGGCTACCTAATGGCTGAATCTGTCTGACCAAGTCAAACCAGAATCTTGCCCTCTAGCTTCACAATTTCCCAAACTACAATCATTAGCATACCACCTTCACCATTCCTGCCTTATCTGTCATTTATTCTTAGTTACTAATATTTTTTTTACACACAGACTTTAAACCTATTCTCTTTTCAAAGATTAGTTTTGTCCTAAATAATAATACCCAAAGAAATAACAGATTTCATGTGCTTGTTGTGTTTTCCTAATATGTAGAATTCAGAAATAACAAAAAGATAATTCCTTCTGTAGATATAAAAAACACAATAATTGATTTAATTTAATGGTTTATATCAATATTTGCCTTCACATATTTCTCTCTTGTCTGATTCAACAATCCCTATATACAGTAGTAAAACTATCAGCATAATTTCCATCTTAGAAATGAGAAAAACACAGTGGAAAGTGATAACTGACTACTCCAAGGCACCATGGCCTAGAAGGGTTTAGTAGACAGTCCCCCCTATTATCCCTTAAAAATACTCCAGTTAATTTTCCATATTTAGCAGCAATGACAAATAGTGCTTAAAAAATATGTGGCCAGAAATCAGTTTGTGTAATCTTTTCAACAGAAACACTAGTTCTGAGTTATACGGCGTCTCCTTTCTTCATAAGAAAAACACTACCTTGGGACTTCCCTGGTGGTTCACCTGGTTAAGAATCTGCCGTGCAATGCAAGGGATGTGGGTCCAGGCCCTGGTCAGGGAGCTAGGATCTCACATGCTTCAGAGCAACTAAGCCCAAGCACTACAACTACAGAGTCTGTGTCCCCAGTGAAAGATGCCATGTAACACAACATAACACAGAACACAACATCTTACTTGCTACAACTAATTTCTGACACAACCAAATAAATAAATACATTTTTTAAAAAGGAAAAATACTACTTTTGCTCATATAGCAGTGTTTGCTTATGCAGGTAGATCTGTCTATGTTGATTCACTTCTATTTTTGGTCCATTTATGCTGCCAATTACTAGAAAGAATACATGATCTAGGATTTGAAAGCTACGTTCGCTGGAGAAACGTAACGTGAGATAAATCAGTGCTTCTGATTCTAATCAGTGTTCCAGCATCTGTATGATACAATTTGCTTTATAGATTGGGAATAAGGAATCTGTACACCAGGAGAAACTACTCTTCATTTAAATGCCTCTTAAGAGTAAATCAGTTCAGTTCAGTCGCTCAGTCGTGTCCGACTCTTTGTGACCCCATGAATCGCAGCACGCCAGGCCTCCCTGTTCATCACCATCTCTCGGAGTTCACTCAGACTCACATCCATCGAGTCAGTGATGCCATCCAGCCATCTCATCCTCGGTCGTCTCAAGAGTCTTCTCCAACACCACACTTCAAAAGCATCAATTCTTCGGCGATCAGCCTTCTTCACAGTCCAACTCTCACATCCATACATGACCACAGGAAAAACCATAGCCTTGACTAGACGGACCTTAGTCGGCAAAGTAATGTCTCTGCTTTTGAAAATGCTATCTAGGTTGGACATAACTTTTCTTCCAAGGAGTAAGCGTCTTCTAATTTCATGGCTGCAGTCACCATCAGCAGTGATTTTGGAGCCCAAAAAAATAAAGTCTGGCACTGTTTCCACTGTTTCCCCATCTATTTCCCATGAAGTGATGGGACCAGATGCCATGATCTTCGTTTTCTGAATGTTGAGCTTTAAGCCAACTTTTTCACTCTCCTCTTTCACTTTCATCAAGAGGCCTTTTAGCTCCTCTTCACTTTCTGCCATAAAGGAGGTGTCATCTGCATATCTGAGGTTATTGATATTTCTCCCGGCAATCTTGATTCCAGCTTGTGTTTCTTCCAGTCCAGCGTTTCTCATGACGTACTCTGCATAGAAGTTAAATAAGCAGGGTGACAATATACAGCCTTGACGGACTCCTTTTCCTATTTGGAACCAGTCTGTTGTTCCATGTCCAGTCCTAACTGTTGCTTCCTGACCTGCATACAGATTTCTCAAGAGGCAGGTTAGGTGGTCTGGTATTCCCATCTCTTTCAGAATTTTCCACAGTTTATTGTGATCCACACAGTCAAAGGCTGCCTCAGGATAAATTTGCTTCATGCATGAAGGTAATAGTAAACAAAGGAAGGAGTGAATGCTAAACACCAAGAGAGATGAGAAGAAAAAAAAAAAGGTGAGGCTGCTGAAGAAAAATTCCACCCATTTTCAAATGTGCTAGTTACAACCCTGTGAAGTTAGAGAAAGTAACGCTTTATTTCATAAAGTGTTACATAAGACACAGATCAAGAAATGGCTAATTATTTTGTGGTTTATTAAAGCAATACAAAACACCTTGATTCATATTAGCAAATGCCAGAATGAATCCCAGTACACATGTATTAGGCACCTAAAGATGTGGTGAGTTCTACACAGAGCTGATTAGACATGATCTGTGGAAAGTAAAGATTTCTTTCTATAATCAACTGCCTTTTACTAACATTTAACTCAACTTAGAGAGCCCAGTACCACATCAAACAGCCAGAAATCTCGAAGTTCCATTGAAACTAGGGTTAAAACAATGTAGAGAAATAATGAACTGGCTCCTTAAAAGAGTTCAGTCTAAAATTGGGTCTACAGGATGCGTGTGTTTTGGTGGCATGAGGATAGGAATATTCTCCTAACAAGCAGAGTAGGGAGGTGAGATGCAAAAGCCAAACATGAAAAAAGGCAGGAGACTGAAAAGAAAGAGATGTGCCAAGGAAGAAGTGAAGCCCAGTTGAGAAAACTTGACTTAGTGTTCCTACCCAATATAACCAAAGTAATAATTTCTCCTTCAGCACCATTCTTTTAGGAGAATGCTTTAATATCCATTGAAATATTTATTTCCAGATGGGATTTGTCTCATTGCATCACAGATCTTTCTTAAAAATTTATTTATTAGAGTATAATTGTTTTACAATGTTGTGTTAGTTTCTGCCATACAACAACGTGAATCACCTATTGTTCAGTAGCTAAGTCGTGTCCAACTCTTTGCGACCCCACCGACTGAGTGCACCAGGCTTCCCTGTCCATCGTCATCTTCCATAGCCTTTCCTCTTGAGCCACCTCCAACATCCTACCCATCTAGGTACATCATCACAGATTCCCAAGTTGAGCTCTCTGTATTACACAGCAGCTTCCCACTAGATATCTATTTTACACATGGTGTTAGCTGTTCAGTTGTGGCCGACTCGGAAACCCCATGAACTGTAGCCCGTCAGGCTCCTCTGTCCATGGAATCTTCCAGGCAAGAATCCTGAAGTGGGTTGCCACTTCCTACTCCAGGGATCTTCTGGACCCAGGGGTCGAACCTGCGTGTCTTGCATCTCCTGCATTGGCAGGTGGATTCTTTACCACTAGCGCCATCTGGGAAGCCCTTTACACATTAATATAAATGTCAGTGCAACTCTCAATTTGTTCCACTTTCTTTCTTCCCTCCCTGTGTCCACAAGTCAGTTCTCTATGTCTGGGTCTCTATTTCTGCCCTGCAAAAAGGTTCATCAGTACCATTTTTCTAGATTCCATATATACGTGTTTTTGTTATTCAGTCACTAAGTCACATCCAACTCTTTGCAATTCCGTGGACTGCAGCGTGCCAGGCTTCCCTGTCCTTCACTGTCTCCCAGAGCCTGTGCAAACTCATGTCCATGCATCAATTATGCCATCCAATTATCACATTCATATATGATATTTTGTTTTTCTTTTTCTGACGTATTTCCACTCTGTATTACAGACTCTAGGTTCATCCACCTCACTACAAATGACCCAATTTAATTCCTTTTCATGGCTAATATTCCATGTTATATATGTACCACATCTTTATCCATTCATCTATAGATGGACATCTAAATTGCTTCCATGTCCTAGTTATTATAAATAGTGCTGCAATGAACATTGGGATGTGTATGTCTTTTTGAATTATGGTTTTGGCAACCCACTCCAGTGTTCTTGCCTGGAGAATCCCAGGGACGGTGGAGCCTGGTGGGCTGCGGTCTATGGGGTCACACAGAGTCGGACACGACTGAAGCGACTTAGCAGCAGCAGCAGGAGCAGGGTGTATGCCCAGTGGTGGGGTTGCTGGGTCATATGGTAGTTGTGTGCCCAGTGGATCAGTGGTAAATAATCTGCCTGCAATGCCAGAGACGTGGGTTTGATCCCTGGGTTGGGGACATCCCCTGGAGGAGGGCATGGCAACCCACCCTAGTAGAATCCTGTCTGGAGAATCCCATGGACAGAGGAGCCTAGTGGGATACAATCCATTGAGTCTCAAAGAGTCAGACATGACTGTCCTAAGCACGCATGCACACGGTAGTTCTATTTTTAGAAAATAGGCTCTGGTGGCAGAGAGATGGTGAAAATGTAAGGGCATTTATTATCTTCGAAGGTAGGAAAGATGGAGAAAGAAGATTCAGGAGAGTGAAATGAAAATCGCTCAAATCATACTTTGCTATAAAGAGTGACATGAACTAGTTGTGGGTATTTTAAGATTTGGCTCTTAGAACCAATTTAATGTGAAAGGCAATATGGGCCTTCTCTACTTTCTCAATCAGGGAAAATATAGATTGAAAACTGAGTCTGAGAAGTGTGCCAGAAATTCACATTTTCTTTATTTTTTACAGATGAAGAGAGAAAAAAATACATAAAGAATACTAATTTGGGGTATTCATCTAAACTAGTTTCAAAAGTTAAAAGTTGGGAAAAAATTGTAAATTGATTAAAACATTTTGGCTTTGCTTTTAGTATTCTAGTTAATTGGGTTTTCTATTTGAACCTGGATTAAGAAAAAAGAGATCTCAACAGTTTTCAGCAAAAATGTTTAATGCAAATCTACTTTTGTGCCTAAATGGAGAATACTGAACATAATTGAACTTGTTTTAATAATAGATAACCCTGCTAAAAGCCCTGAGGGTTATTGTTCTAAGCATAAGTCATTAATTCTCACTCCCCTATATATGCAGAATAGAGTATTATCCATGTTTCCTGGCTCTAGGGAACTATTAAAAGAATCAGTTCTTTATTTTACTGCTTTGTCATCAATTATACTCCATTTGAAAGTTAAACAAAAATTGGTTTAAGTTTTTACTTTCAGTGTGAGATTTTATAACATTATGCTACTACAATCAGAAATTTATTTCTTAAATTATTCAATTTTAATAATGTTAGAAAAACCAATATAGCAAGCACATTATATAATTTTCCCAATTATCCACAATCTCTGGCCTACAATATTCCATAAGGTTCTGAGCTCTTGTATTTTAAAAGGGCCCATACATGAACATGAGATATGATCAGATTTTAAACTCTAGGTCTTTATGTGACTGTGTGCGTTAGTTGCTCGGTCCTGTCCGACTCTTTGCGACCCCATGGACTGCAGCCTGCCAGGTTCTTTGATCCATGGAATTCTCTAGGCAAGAATACTGGAGTGGGCTGCCGTTTCCTTCTCCGCTAGGTCTTTATACTAAACCTTTAAAAAGTTTACAATATTAATACATAAACAACTTTAAATTTCAAATCCTTATTAAAGTCTGTCTACATGTATTTTAACATGAATATGCTGTTACATATTGATTTATTAAATCATAAGTGATCTGTTAGAATATAGGTTAATAAGTAACAATTGCAAAGTTTATTGCTGTTAATAATAGTATTACCAGCAACAGCAAAACATAGTTAGTATTCAAAGAATAGCTATCATGTACCAAGCACTGCAAGGAGATCCAACCAGTCCATTCTGAAGGAGATCAACCCTGGGATTTCTTTGGAAGGAATGATGCTAAAGCTGAAACTCCAGTACTTTGGCCACCTCATGCGAAGAGTTGACTCATTGGAAAAGACTCTGATGCTGGGAGGGATTGGGGGCAGGAGGAGAAGGGGACGACCGAGGATGAGATGGCTGGATGGCATCACTGACTCGATGGATGTGAGTCTGAGTGAACTCCGAGAGATGGTGATGAACAGGGAGGCCTGGCGTGCTGCGATTCATGGGGTCGCAAAGAGTCGGACACGACTGAGCGACTGAACTGAACTGAACCAAGCACTGTGCCCAGTGCTCCTTGTATTTTACCCTTTAATCCTCCCTAAATTTTTTATTGCCCAAAGTCACATACCATCTAAGGAGCCAAACTAAGCCTTCAACCTCAGAGTCACATATTAAATCAAATAGTTCGGTCACACGGTAGTAACTCTCTGACCCAAAGGGGCAGGTTTCTGTTGTATCTAAAAGAGCAATAGCATTTTGTGTTGCCTGGAGAAATACAATGCAAAGACTGAAGTTGAAAAAACATGCTATTTTTAATCTTCCTGTTCTGACAAACTACTAAGATTCAAGATTCAGTTCTTCAGAGAAGAATGAGTAGTTTGATAGTAAGAAAAGTGAGCAGCACTCCCTGCAAAAGAAAACTTTCCTTTTACTATTACTTCCTATAGTAACACCTGCAGGGCAGACAGGCTAAGACTCAGATCCCAAGACCCACACAGGGCCTATACTCAGGGGTATTTCAAAGTGAAGGGTGCAAGAAGGACCCAAACATTCTCTTGCCATATTCTCATACCATGGAGAAGAAATAATAGAGATTCCCTTTCTCCAGGAGTAGTGAGAAGTTATTCTATTTAAAATCTAGCATAAATATATGACTGAGGTAAGTACACTGAAAAAGTCAAAAGGTGTAAATGTGAAAACTCCATCATCATTTCTGTCTCAATGATTTCTGACTTCCATCCTGCAACACCATCAACGGCAGACCTTAGGGATGGCAAACTGCATATACTATTTTCCATGCATATTCATACATAGCAAGAACAATGAATTGTTTCTAAGACTGCAAACATCACAAATTATTAATTTTTTAGTGTTTATGATCAGATTCTTCAGTAGAAAGAGCACTTTTTTAGTATGATTTTCCATCTATAGAAGACAAGAGAAGAAAGAGTTATCAATTGATTTTGCTTGTCATTTTCCCCTTGGAGACAAAAACCGCTTACAATATTCATCAAGCTGAATACATAATTTTCAGCAAGTAGGTACTTACTACAGAAAAAAAGGATTCAGAAAATATTGGGGGCATGCATAATCCAAAATTCGAGGAGGCTTTAGGTATACCTGATGACAATTTATTCATGTTTTTTGACAAACATACCCCCAAACAATTTTTTTTTTTCTTTCTTGTTTAGTTTTAGTCACCAAATCTTAGAGGGGTTAGTTGATAACTACAGTGATTAAGGTCTAAGAGTCAGCCAAAGTAGAAACCAGTCTTGTGAGTCCAGCTATGTAATCTGGAATGAGGAAGACTAACGTTCTCACAAAATGCCTTCCATGCTACTTTTTCTCTCCTATGTACATGTTCCTCTTAACTTAGGCTGGCTCTGATGAGGGGCTATTTTGAAGAAAAGTGTATAGAGTACCTTGTCTACTTATAGTTAGTTGAAATTAGTAGTGGAATAAATCGCTTCTCCTGGTCATGTATGCAATTTGTTCCTATTGCATGCAGTACATTTAGATTTGTAGATCCATGCTTTAAAATAAAAGCACTTTAAGCAATTAGTCACAGAGCACTTTATTGATCTGTGACATTTAGCCAGCACTGTGGGGGCAGTGTGATCTCTAAACCACAATAGCTAATATAACAGAATTACTTTCATGATGGATGTGTGTGTTAGCTGCTGCCGTTCAGTTCAGTTCAGTTCAGTTCAGTTGCTCAGTCGTGTCCGACTCTTTGCAACCCCATGAATTGCAGCACGCCAGGCCTCCCTGTCCATCACCAACACCCAGAGTTCATTCAGACTCACGTCCATCAAGTCAGTGATGCTGTCCAGCCATCTCATCCTTGGTCGTCCCCTTCTCCTCCTGCCCCCAATCCCTCCCAGCATCAGAGCCTTTTTCAATCAGTCAACTCTTCGCATGAGGTGGCCAAAGTACCAGAGCTTCAGCTTTAGCATCATTCCTTCCAAAGAAACCTCAGGGCTGATCTCTTTCAGAATGGACTGGTTGGATCTCCTCGCAGTCCAAGGGACTCTCAGGAGTCTTCTCCAACACCACAGTTCAAAAGCATCAATTCTTCGGTGCTCAGCCTTCTCCACAGTCCAACTCTCACATCCATACATGATTACTGGAAAAACCATAGCCTTGACTAGACGGACCTTAGTCAGCAAAGTAATATCTCTGCTTTTGAATATGCTGTCTAGGTTGGTCATAACTTTCCTTCCAAGGAGTAAGCATCTTTTAATTTCATGGCTGCAGTCACCATCTGCAGTGATTTGGGATCCCCCCAAAAATAAAGTCTGACACTGTTTCCACTGTTTCCCCATCTATTTCCCATGAAGTGATGGGACCGGATGCCATGATCTTCGTTTTCTGAATGTTGAGCTTTAAGCCAACTTTTTCACTCTCCTCTTTCAGTTTCATCAAGAAGCTTTTTAGTTCCTCTTCACTTTCTGCCATAAGTGTGGTGTCATGCAGGTTATTGATATTTCTCCCAGCAATCTTGATTCCAGCTTGTGTTTCTTCCAGTCCAGCATTTCTCATGATGTACTCTGGGGCTTCCCTGGTGGCTCAGAGGTTAAAGCATCTGCCTCTAACACAGGAGACCTGGGTTCGATCCCTGGGTTGGGAAGATCCCCTGGAGAAGGAAATGGCAACCCACTCCAGTATTCTTACCTGGAGAATCCCATGGTCAGAGGAGCCTGGTGGGCTACAGTCCATGGGGTCGCAAAGAGTCGGACACGACTGAGCGACTTAACTAACTAACTAACTAACTCTGTGTATAAGTTAAATAAGAAGGGTGACAATACATAGCCTTGATGTGTTAGCAGCTTAGATGTGTCCAACTCCTTGCGATCCCATCAACTGTAGCCCATTAGTTACTTCTGTCCATGGAATTTCCCAATCTAGGATATTGGAATGGGTTGCCATTCCCTTCTCCAAGAGATCTTCTGAACTCAGGGATCGAACAGGTCTTCTGCATCGCTGGCAGATTCTTTACCATCTGAGCTACCAGGGAAGTCCAAGGAAATGTTCAGGTTTTTTTTTTTTTTAAGGAAATTTGTTCTTTATTTCCAGTCTCTTGGAAATATTTCCAAACCTGAATTGAACCCAGGTCTTCTGCACTGCAGGCAGAGTCTTTACTGTCTGAGCCACTAGGGAGGTTTCAAGATGGAGGTGAACTTATTTTAAATTGTTGTTGTTCAGTCACTGAGTTGTATCCGACTCTGCCATCCCATGGACTACAACACACCAGGCTTCCCTGTCCTTCACTATCATGTGGAGTTTATAGATACTCTCTTATCTCTACATTGAAGAAAACACCAAAACCATTACCTTATTTTTGTTGAAATTCTTTTATTTGATGAGATTTCTATTTCCTGTCGATGACTCTGGGTTTTCTGTAACCAGCAGCTGTATACATGCTTAGTCCAGATAGAAGGGTGATATGGGGACACAGAACACTGCTGAAAGAATTCTATGTCCAGAGTACTGAGATATTTTTATTGTGTGGGTTCTTATGCTGAATTTCTCTCTTCAACTTTCACAAAAGTTTCCTGATACAAATCACAAGTAGTCCAACTCTTCAAAGGTCACTCACGATAAGTTATCTTGCTACAAAATGAGCCTAGGTTGGGTTTTGAAGATGATATGGAAATAAACTTTGAGCATCAGATTCTTAAAGATTTTCATCATTTTCCCTAGAAGGCTTATGTATTAAACCTCACCTGAAGAGATTTATTGGATTATTTTTCTTTTCCCCTACACTTTTCAGAATTTCTTCAGAGAAATTAAATATATCTGCCTTTTGAAAAACCTATATGCAGGTCAGGAAGCAACAGTTAGAACTGGACATGGAGCAACAGACTGGTTCCAAATAGGAAAAGGAGTACATCAAGGCTGCATATTGTCACCCTGCTTATTTAACTTCTATGCAGAGAACATCATGAGAAACCCTGGGATGGAAGAAGCACAGCTGCAATCAAGATTGCCAGGAGAAATATCAATAACCTCAGATATGCAGATGACATCATCCTTATGACAGAAAGTGAAGAGAAACTAAAAAGCCTCCTGTTGAAAGTGAAAGAGGAGAGTGAAAAAGTTGGCTTAAAGCTCAACATTCAGAAAACTAAGATCATGGCATCTGGTCCCATCACTTCATGGGAAATAGATGGGCAAACAGTGGAAATAGATGGGGAAACAGTGTCAGACTTTATTTTGGGGGGACTCCAAAATCAGTGCAGATGGTGATTGCAGCCACGAAATTAAAAGATGCTTGATGAAAGTGAAATAGGAGAGTGAAAAAGCTGGCTTAAAACTCAACATTCAAAAAATGAAGTTCATGATATCCAATCCCATCACTAATGGCAAATAGATGGGGAAACAATGGAAACAGTGACAGCCTATTTTCGTGGGATACAAAATCACTGCAGAAGGTGACTGTAGCCATGAAATTAAAAGACGCTTGCTCATTGGAAGAAAAGCTGTGACAAACCTAGACAGAATATTAAAAAGCAGAGACATTACTTTGCCAACAAAGGTCCATGTAGGCAAAGCTATCATTTTTTTCAGTAGTCATGTATGGATGTGAGAATTGGACCATAAAGAAAGCTGAGCACTGAAGAATTAATGCTTTTGAACTGAGGTGTTGGAGAAAACTCTTGAGTCCCTTGGGCTGCAGGATTAAACCAGTCAATCTGAAAGGAAATCAGTCCTGAATATTCATTGGAAGGATTGATGCTGAAGCTGAAGCTGCAATACTTTGGCCACCTGATGTAAAGAACTGACTCCCTGGAAAAGACCCCCATTCTGGGAAAGATTGAAGGCAGGAGGAGAAGGAGACAGCATAAGATGAGATGGTTGGATGGCCTCACCAACTTGATGGACATGAGTTTGAGTAAGCTCTGGGAGTTGGTGATGGACAAGGAAGCCTGGCATGCTGCAGTCCACAGGGTCACAAAGAGTTGGATACGACTGAGTGACTGAACTGACTGAAGAAAGGTCAAAGACTCCAGCTATAAGTCATTTTTTTTTGCATGACTTCTGGGAATTTCCTAGATTCCCATAGTTAATAAGGCAACATTATGTTAGTCAAAATCTGAACAACATTCCTAGAGGAAATAAACTCAGAATTGGAAAGTTTGGGCTATACATAAGGTCTAACTCTAGGCACCAGAGAAGGCAATGGCACCCGACTCCAGTACTCCTGGCTGGAAAATCCCATGGATGGAGGAGCCTGGTAGGCTGCAGTCCATGGGGTCGCTAAGAGTCGGACATGACTGAGCGACTTCACTTTCACTTTTCACTTTCATGCACTGGAGATGGAAATGGCAACCCACTCCAGTGTTCTTGCCTGGAGAATCCCAGGGATGGGGGAGCCTGGTGGGCTGCCGTCTATGGGGTCACACAAAGTCAGATACGACTGAAGTGACTCAGCAGCAGCAGCAGCAACTCTAGGCACACTTTAAGGGATAATAATTACAATGGTGAAATATTCTTTTGGGGAAAAAGTGAATTGCCACAAGCCAAGTTTCCTGGATTAGTTAAAATGTCTTCTTTTTGAGAGCATTTAGGTCTGCAGAATACTTTTTTTTAGAAATGTTTTATTTTCCTAAAGGATTCTGTGCCAAGAAAAAGTAAAAGCAAGTGTCTTAAGTGGCAGAATCCTGAACAGAAAGTATTTAGATAAAGGTGGAACATTTCAGCTCTACAAATTGAGTAACTTGAATAAGTCAATTCCATTTCTTCTTCACTCATGCAGAAAACTGGATAGATCTGATAGAGATTTGTGGGATGTACTCTATGGGCTATCTTGATGGATTAACTTAAGAATCAAAGTTGATAGAAGAGTCTACATCAATTGACTCTACAGTAAATTCACCCTGTTGATTAATGGAATTGATCTGCTGCACATTTTCTCGTAAGTTAAGCAGAAACTCATTTCAGAATTTTATGAGTAGGTAGAGCTTTTCCATAGTATACTTCCTTAAGGAAGCCTCTTTTTTAAGACCTCCGTATAATTTGGAGACATATATGCGAACCCAGGAGAATAAAAAGAGTTACAGTAGAAAACACTAAATTCTAAACACTTGATATGCATTGACATTTAATTCTCACAACAGTCATTTTTATGATCCTCACTTTAGAAATGAGCAAATGGAAGCAGATTAAATAACTTGTTGATTACTTAGCAAATAAGTGACTGGAAGAGAGATGAATAAGATGGTCTAGTTCCAGGGTTCTGGATCTGAACTCTACTCTATGCAGCTTTTTCTTGGATGTGATTTAATACGTGCTATTATTATTTTTTCTTTCCTCAGTATGATTATATGCCTTATCTTTGAAATTACATCTGATGGGTAAATGATAGCTCCCCTCACTTTTTATTTTTATGAAGGTGGATCCAGAGAGTAAGAATAAATAGCTTCTTTGTGAAAATACATTCTTCAGTATTAGACACCAGCCAATCTCAGCTAATTAATTATTGGTGTGTTCCTACTAGTCTAGCACCATAACCATGAAGTCAGCTCTTAGGGGATCACAGTGAAAAAGGAGTAGAAGAGTAATTCCAAAAAAAATAAACTTTTCAGGAGGAAAGTATTTTGGCTAATCTTAAACTCACTTTTATATTGCACAAGTCATTCTCAAATCTCAAAAAATAATTAGGCTATTTTACCCCTGTCATTCACACCTACTAAAGTATAAACATTTTTTCAAAGATAATGTCCCTTAAAATTTTTATAGATCATTTATAATGGCAGAAAATTATTAAAGCATTTGGTCAGCAGAACAGAGGTTAAAATTAATATAAAATATAAATTTATGAAAAACACATTACCTTTTTGGTGTCTTGGAAAGCAAAAATATAAGGATAAGGTTTATTGCAGAAATGACAAAATTAGTGATTAGCTGCTCAAAGCATATTTACTTACACACTATATTATTTCAGTAAAGAAAAATGCTACAAAATGCCACTTAAGCAAATATTTGAGAACATAAAGATGCTGATATAGTCATAGCAGCTGAGCTAGGTGAACCAAGGAATTTTTGGCTGTTATTTATGTGGTTGGCAACACTAATTAAGCAATCTGCAGAAATGGATCCCCTTTCTCTCCACAGATTTCCAGGAAGTAGACTGAAATCTTCAGGTGTTTTGGTCAAATTAGAGCTGCCACCATGCGTGAGGTTTTACTTAAAGATGTTTACTGATCAGGAAAACATAACACTTCTGTGAACTAGTTTTTGCTTCTGAAAAAAAAAGGACCTTATTTTAACAATCTATAGAAATGATATAAAAAAGTTTTGAAAAGCTAAACTGTAATTAGCATTTATGACCAGTCTTGTTTGTAAGAAATATTGTGGTAAAATTATCAAGATAAATATAATTGACGTATTCTTCATTTTTAACATTTTTACTTTGATCCTAAAAACTTTCATGACTTTTTTTTATTCATCAGTGGTGATCCTGAAGGTGATTCTTTTTTTTTTTTTTTCCCAATTCAGCTTATTTTTTTCTGCATTTGAATTATTGCCTAAAAAGTCTAGATTCCCAGGGCTCAATTCGAGTTGATTTCAACTAAAGTAGAATCTAAGAATTTAATAAGCTGTGCTGTCATTTTTCTAAAGTGAGGTATAATTTATATATACATTTATTAGTTTATATGCTAGTTTCGGGTATGTAGCGTAATAATTCAATATTTATATACATTGTAAAATAATCTCCAAAATAAGATGGATGGAGAGTTATTGCCCCAAGATACATCAGCTTCAAAGACCACCTCTCCTGCCCAGTTGAGTAAGGACCACATCTTCCTTCCACTCATCTTCCTGCCAGCCCAGATCTCTACTTGTTGTACTCCTACAACCCTCGGGGAAATTATTTCTTCATTATCCCTGAATCAACCAATAATCACTGGAGAAACAAGCCTGTGACTCCTACATTCTTTCCAAGCTTTATTATCCATGCAAATATAGGTGAGGAGTTCACCCACACTAGAGCAATCATTTAAGTGAAAGTCGCTCAGTCGTGTCCTATTCTTTGAGACTCCATTGATTATACAGTCCATGGAATTCTCCAGTCCAGAATACTGGAGTGGGTAGCCTTTTTCTTCTCCAGGGGATCTTCCCAACCCAGGGATCAAATCCAGGTCTCCCGCCTTGCAGGCAGATTCTTTATTAGCTGAGCCACAGGGGAAAGCCCTAAATTCTGCAGTTGTTATTGTTACTCCATCAAGGGACAGTTCCAGTAAGTCTTCTGCTATGTAGTAGTTCAGGGCTTCCCTGATAGCTCAGTTGGTAAAGAATGTTTGTCTGCAATTCAGGAGGCCTGGGTTTGATCCCTGGGTTGGGAAGATCCCCTGGAGAAAGGAAAGACTAGTCCATGGAGTTGCAAAGCGTTGGAAACAACTGAGCAACTTTCACTTTCACATGTAGCAGTTTGGAAAGTGCAAATAAACCAACAAACAACTTTTTGAAGACGATCTAGAAACTACTCAGAAGATCACTGGCTTTGAATACAGACAAACTAGGTAAAAATCCCAGCCTTTTCAAAGACTGTGTGAATTTAGACAAATAATTTACATTCACTGAGCCTCGGTTTTATTAGACTACAATTCTTCCTTTGTAGAGTTGCTATAATAAATGTTTATATAAATGACCAATGGGCAAATCAATAAATGATGCAACATTTCATATTTTTCAACATTTTAAAACAAAAAATGTCTTTAAGCGATAACTTGCATGTTTTTTGAAAGCTCATAGGATCAGGTATGTTGGGAATGGACAGAAATAGGTTTGAGAAAGCAATTATGCTAGTCTTAAATAAGGTTTCAAAGAATTTTTTTCCTTTTTCTGGGTTTACTCCTGCTACTGCTGCTGCTGCTAAGTCGCTTCAGTCGTGTCTGACTCTGTGCGACCCCATAGATGGCAGCCCACCAGGCTCCCCCGTCCCTGGGATTCTCCAGGCAATAACATTGGAGTGGGTTGCCATTTCCTTCTCCAGTGCATGAAAGTGAAAAGTGAAGGTGAAGTTGTTCAGTCGTGTCAACTCCTAGCAACCCCATGGACTGCAGCCCACCAGGCTCCTCCGTCCATGGGATTTGCCAGGCAAGAGTACTGGAGTGGGGTGCCATTGCCTTCTCCGGGTTTACTCCTACCATAATGCTATTCTCAGTGTATTATATGAAACTGTGAAAAGAAATGAAGCTTGATTCATTTATAACACATGTGCAAATCTATGGCTTGCATGGCTTAACTTACCTCCTCCAGACCTCAGTTTTCACAGTGGTAAATGGTGATAATACGATAATACCTAAGTCATAAAGTTGTTTGGTTGTTAAGTGGATAATGACTGTGCAAGAACTCAGTATATGGCCTGGCCAGTAAATATGTACTTAGTGGAGTATAAATTTGTATTCTATTTAACACTAATAATAATATAATAACAAAAATCACTTATTATATATAATATACACTATTGCAATTTAAGATATTTCAAATCCAAATAACAATATGTAAGATTTAATTAGTGAACCTATTACACTCTAATAAAATGTCATGCTAATTATAATGTAAATTTGATCTTTTAAAATTTTAATGCTCTTTCATCAATTTTAAATGTTTCCTTTACTACTGGTGGGAAAGACTTCCAGTTTTGTTTAACTTTTCAAGCAATTATATAAGAGCTATTTTAGGAAACTTTGTTTCCTTTTGAGAAAAATCTATGAGTTTTTCTAAAATAAATGATTTTAAGTAAACGTGTTTGACTATAATGCTATTATATATTCAATACAGTTCAAATAAATTATGTTAAAAGTAAGAAAGCATCCAACTTATCAGTAACTCATATGATGATTTTCTAATTACAAAGGTAGGTCGTAGGTTTAGGGATGAAGTTTTAAAAAAAAGTCCTGATAATAGTATAAAATTAAAGTTTTTATAAGGATTTAATGAAGTTGAAAATAATAAACAAACCATGATCACACTAGAGACTTTTGAGCATGCTTAAAGAACTATAGATACTTTAGGCCAATTGTCAGGGTTTTGTTTTGTTCAATGGGTTAAATCTGAGAGGCCAGAACTACATTGTTCTGTACAACTAGGGATTTTAGAGGCAGAGAGAAGGAAGAGAAGAGGAGAACTCTTAAGTCAACAGAAATGAAAGATTAGCAGTTTTGGAGAGAGAACAGAGGTGAGTGGTGACAAATGATGATTTAAATTTTTTTTTAAAGCATAATGTTAAGACAATAAAGCTTCCAATGTACTTGGAACTGAGTTAATTAGTGGAGGAGCTGAAAAGGTCTTGAGTAAAGGACTCAGTCAAATTCTGAGTATAAATTCTGATTACACTTGCTGGAAGAGAGTAGGACCTGAAAGAGAGAACTGTCTCAAAGAGCTGTTCCCTATGTAATGCCCCTAATCTTTAGACCCCTCTGCCCTCCATAATCTCTGCTCAACAGTGCAGCATCCAGCCCTGCACAAACTTCCCCGTCACCACCTTCTCCATTCCCAAATATCTACTGTCACACTTCTTGCCCCAGAGTTTTCAGAGGCGACAAAACTCCTGTGAACTCTTACACTTATTTACTGCAGTTTATTGCAAAGTAGAATTACAGCAAGGGACTGGGTATTGGGTGTCTGAAAATAAAAGTATAGACATTGAGCAATGGGAGAAGTTCAGGGTGAATATCCCCACATTTACTTTTTCCTTTTGCCATTTTTTTCTGTGGAATTTAGAACTGTAAGCTAACAAAGAAAAGTATGGTACCACATAGTGGATAACATCATTTCATTTATATGAACTCACCAATAAAATGAGACTTTACTAGAAAAGAGTCAACTCACCTCTACTCGACACTAACAGAGCTCTTACACAGCCCTGAGCAGTAACCACTGAAGATCCAAAACTGAACATCACATGAGTTCTGCTCTCAAAAAAACCTATAGGTATTTGTTTTCAACTTAGTAGGCCTTTGTAAATATTTTCAGAATGACCTCATCAGCAACTGTCAATATTTTATCAAGCTCTGTAGTTCTGACATGTGTAACACATTCTGACTGTAATAGCTTATAATACGCAGTGGTTCTCATTGGGTGGAGGACGGTGCACATCTCCAAAGGGGAATATCAGAATTTTAAGGCATGTGCAATTGACATCATATTCTGAATCTCCTCCACTCCCACTCCTATTCCAGCACTGATATTGGTATTCTCCTTTTGAATATATTTTTCTCCTCCCATTCTGGGACTTGGAAGGCAGAACATAAATATTCTAACTGCAGTAGAAATAAGTTTCAGTTCAGTTCAGTTGCTCAGTCGTGTCTGACTCTTTGTGACCCCATGGACTGCAACATGCCAGGCCTCTCTGTCCATCACCGACTCCCAGAGTTTACTCCCGGAGTTTACTCATGTACATTGAGTCGGTGCTGCCATCCAACCATCTCATCCTCTGTCATCCCCTTCTCCTACCACTTTGAAATTTTCCAACATCAGGGTATTTTCAAATGAGTCAGTTCTTCGCATCAGGTGGCCAAAGAATTGGAGTTTAGTTTCAACATCAGGCCTTCCAATGAATATTCAGGACTGATTTCCATTAGGATGGACTGGTTGGATCTCCTTGAAGTCCAAGGGACTCTCAAGAATCTTCTCCAACATCACAGTTCAAACGCATCAATTCTTCAACACTCAGCTTTCTTTGTGGTCCAACTCTCACATCAATACACGACCAGCAGAAAAACCATAGCCTTGACTAGATGGACCTTTGTAGCAAAGTAATATCTCTGCTTTTTAATATGCTGTCTAGATTGATCATAACTTTTCTTCCAAGGAGTAAGCATCTTTTAATTTCATGGCTGCAGTCACCATCTGCAGTGATTTTGGAGCCCCCCAAAATAAAGTTTGTCACTGTTTTCCCATCTATTTGCTATGAAGTGATGGGACCAGATGCCATGATCTTCGTTTTCTGAATGCTGAGCTTTAAGCCAACTTTCTCACTCTCCTCTTTCACTTTCATCAAGAGGCGCTTTAGTTTTTCTTTGTTTTCTGCCATAAGGGTGGTGTCATCTGCATATCTGAGGTTATTTGTATTTCTCCTGGCAATCTTGATTCCAGCTCGTGCTTCATCCAGCCCAGCATTTTTCATGATGTATTCGGCATAAAAGTTAGATAAGCAGGGTGACAATATACAGCCTTGACATACTCCTTTCCTTATTTGGAACCAGTCTGTTGTTCCATGTCCAGTTCTAACTGTTGCTTCCTGACCTGCATACAAACTTTTCAAGAGGCAGGTCAGGTGGTCTGGTATTCCCATCTCTTTCAGAATTTTCCACAGTGTGTGGTTATCCACACAGTCAAAGGCTTTGGTATAGTCAATAAAGCAGAAATAGATGTTTTTCTGGAACTGTCTTGCTTTTTTGATGATCCAGCAGATGCTGACAATTTGATCTCTGGTTACTCTCTCTTTTCTAAATCCAGCTTGAACATCTGGAAGTTCACAGTTCACGTACTATTGAAGCCTGGCTTGGAGAATTTTGAGCATTACTTTACTAGTGTGTGAGATTAATGCAATTGTGTGGTATATTGAGAATTCTTTGGGATTGCTTTTCTTTGGGACTGAATGAAAACTGACCTTTTCCAGTCCTGTGACCACTGCTGAGTTTTCCAAATTTGCTGGCAGCACTTTCATAACATCATCTTTTAGGATTTGAAATAGCTCAACTGGAATTCCATCACCTCTACTATCTTTGTTTTTAGTGATGCTTCCTAAGGCACACTTGACTTCCCATTCCAGGATGTCTGGCTCTAGGTGAGTAATCACACCATCTTGATTATCTGGGTTGTGAAGATCTTTTTTGTATAGCTCTTCTGTGTATTCTTGCCACCTCTTCTTAATATCTTCTGCTTCTGTTAGGTCCATACCATTTCTGTCCTTTATTGAGCCCATCTTTGCATGAAATGATCCCTTGGTAGCTCTAATTTTCTTGAAGAGATCTCTAGTCTTTCCCATTCTATTGTTTTCCTCTATTTCTTTGTACTGATCGCTGGCTGAGGAAGGCTTTCTTATCTCTCCTTGCTATTCTTTAGAACTCTGCATTCAAATGGGTATGTCTTTCCTTTTCTCCTTTGCTTTTCACCTCTCTTCTTTTCACAGCTATTTGTAAGGCCTCCCCAGACAGCCATTTTGCTTTTTTGCATTTCTTTTCCATGGGGATGGTCTTAATCCCTGTCTCCTGTACAATGTCACGAACCTCCGTCCATAGTTCATCAGGCACTCTGTCTATCAGATCTAATCCCTCCCTTGAATCTATTTCTCACTTCCACTGTATAATCATAAGGAATTTTAGGTCATACCTGAATTTAGGTCATACCTGAATGGTCTAGTGGTTTTCCCTACTTTCTTCAATTTAAGTCTGAATTTGGCAATAAGGAGTTCATGATCTGAGCCACAGTCAGCTCCCGGCCTTGTTTTTGTTGACTGTATAGAGCTTCTCCATCTTTGGCTGCATAGAATATAATCAATCTGATTTCGGTGTTGACCATCTGGTGATGTCCACGTGTAGAGTCTTCTCTTGTGTTGTTGGAAGAGGGTGTTTGCTCTGACAAGTGCATTCTCTTGGCAAAACCTTGTTAGCCTTTGCCCTGCTTCATTCTGTACGCCTTGGCCAAATTTGCCTGTTATTCCAGGTATTTCTTGACTTCCTACTTTTGCATTCCAGTCCCCTATAATGAAAAGAACATCTTTTTTTGGATGTTAGCTCTAGAAGGTCTTGTAGGTCTTCATAGAACCATTCAACTTCAGCTTCTTCAGCATTACTGGTCAGGACATAGGCTTGGAAACTGTGATATTGAATGGTTTNGCCTGTTATTCCAGGTATTTCTTGACTTCCTACTTTTGCATTCCAGTCCCCTATAATGAAAAGAACATCTTTTTTTGGATGTTAGCTCTAGAAGGTCTTGTAGGTCTTCATAGAACCATTCAACTTCAGCTTCTTCAGCATTACTGGTCAGGACATAGGCTTGGATTACCGTGATATTGAATGGTTTGCCTTGGAAACAAACAGAGATCATTCTGTCGTTTTGAGATTCTATCCAAGTACTGCATTTCAGCAGAGAAGGCAATGGCAACCCACTCCAGTACTCTTGCCTTTAAAATCACATGGATGGAAGAGCCTGGTAGGCTGCAGTCCATGGGGTTGCAAAGAGTTGGACATGACTAGCGACTTCACTTTCACTTTTCACTTTCATGAATTGGAGAAGGAAATGGCAACCCACTCCAGTGTTCTTATCTGGAGAATCTCAGGGATGGCAGAGCCTGGTGGGCTGCCATCTATGGGGTCACACAGAGTTGGACACGACTGAAGCAACTTAGCAGCAGCAGAAGGACTGCATTTCGGAACCTTTTGTTGACTGTGATGACTACGCCATTTCTTCTAAGGTATTCTTGCCCACAGTTGTAGACATAATGGTCATCTGAGTTAAATTCACCCATTCCCGTCCATCTTAGTTCATTGATTCCTAGAATGTCGACATTCACTCTTGCCATCTCCTGTTTGACCACTTCCAATTTACCTTGATTCATGGACCTAACATTCCAGGTTCCTATGCATCTGTGATGACTACGCCATTTCTTCTAAGGTATTCTTGCCCACAGTTGTAGACATAATGGTCATCTGAGTTAAATTCACCCATTCCCGTCCATCTTAGTTCATTGATTCCTAGAATGTCGACATTCACTCTTGCCATCTCCTGTTTGACCACTTCCAATTTACCTTGATTCATGGACCTAACATTCCAGGTTTCTATATAATATTGCTCTTTACAGCATCAGACTTTTCTTCTATCACCTGTCACATCCACAACTGTGTGTTGTTTTACTTTTGCTCCGTCTCTTCATTCTGTCTTGAGTTATTTCTCTACTGATCTCCCATAGCATATTGGGCACCTACCTACCTGGGGAGTTCATCTTTCAGTGTACATTTTTGTCTTTTCATACTGTTCATGGGGTTCTCAAGGCAAGAATACTGAAGTGATTTGGCATTCCCTTCTCCAGTGGACAACATTTTGTCAGAACTCTCCACCATGACCCACCCGTCTTCAGTGGCCCCACACGGCATGGCTCATAGTTTTATTGAGTTAGACAAGGCTATGGTCCATGTGATCAGATTGCTTAGTTTTCTGTGATTGTGTTTTTCATCTGTCTGCCCTCTGATGGAAAAGGATAAGAGGTTTATGGAAGCTTCCTTATGGGAGAGATGGGCGAGGCCATGCTCAGTAAATCTTTCATCTAATTTTCTGTTGATGGGTGGAGCTGTGTTCCTTCCCTGCTATTTAGCTGGGGTCAAACTATGGTGGAGGTAATGAAGATAATGGCTTCCTGGATGGCTCAGAGGTTAAAGCGTCTGCCCGCAATGAGGGAGAGCTGGGTTTGATCCCTGGGTCCGATCTCTGGGTCGGGAAGATCCCCTGGAGAAGGAAATGGCCACCCACTCCAGTATTCTTGCCTGGAGAATTCCATGGACAGAGGAGCCTGGCGGGCTACAGTCTATGGGGTCGCAAAGAGTCAGACACGACTGAGCGACTTCACTTTCACTTTAATGAAGATAATGGCGACCTCCTTCAAAAGGTCCCATGCATGTACTTATTGTTACACTCACTGCTCCCAACCCTACAGCAGGCCATCACTGACCCACGCATCTCCACTAGAGATTCTTGGACACTCCTGGGAAAGTCTGGGTCAGTCTCTTGTGGGATCACTGCTCCTTTATCTTGGGTCCTGGTGCACACAAGATTCTGTTTGTGCCCTCCAAGAGTCTATTTCCCAGTCCTGTGTAAGTTCTGGCAGGTCTATTGTGGGGTTAATGGTGACCTCCTCCAAGAGGGCTTATGCCACACCAAATCTGCTGCACCCAGAGCCCCTGTCCCTGTAGCAAACTGACCCATCCCTCCACAGGAGATGCTCCAGCACAGTTCTGTCTCTGTCTCTGTGGGGTTCCTGGGTCCTGGTGCACACAAGGTTTGTTTGAGCCCTCTGGGCATCTCTGGTGGGAATAAGGTTTGATTCTAAACATAAATGAGGTGGTTATACTTATTATGTAAGTAACAGGCTTCTTGGAGAAGGCATTTTCATGGAGCTTTGGATGATAGGTAAGATTTTAATAAGCAAAGTGAATGAGGGGTCCAAGAAGTGCATTATATGAGGAGGAAAGAACAGGATAAAGGTACAGAGAGAGTCCACTGACTTTTTCAGAGGAGAAGGCAAATGTTCCAGGGTGGAGACATGTGATCCAAGGTGATATTTTATGGGACAGAATTATCAAGATATGTACTGCTACTCCCTGGTCCAGTTTGCTAGTGTGAAGCTGGCTCAGATCCTAATCAGTTCTTGGCTTGTCTTGACCATGAGCTGATCAAGTTTCCTACACTCCCCTTCATGTCCTCCATATTAATTTAAAAACACAGAAGCGTTCTATTTTGAAACTACCTCTAAACTGGAGATAAGCCAATTGAACTTTTAAAAAACAAAGTAGTCCTGAGGATGCTAATATGCTGCCAGGGTTGAAAACAGCTGAGTCACGTCTTGACAATAAATGAGTGAGTGAATGAATGAGTAACATATAAGCACATACTCACTGTGTGAGCTGTTCCTTAAGCTCTTCGAGGGTTAAGTGACTTTTGTGAATGCCACCTCTTAGAACTTTATAATTCTGATCTTCCAAAAGTTCCATTCTACCAAATGCATACTCTTGTTCTATTGTATTAATAATGTAGAATGCTAGCTGAAGAGATTAAATTAAAAATAAGAACAATACAATAAATATATAATAGAATACATAATTTAATTTACTCACAATTTAAAATGTGACTTAAAAATTACTAGCGAGATCTCATTTAGACTGGCAATTACACTACTGAACCATAATTAGAGAGAAAATGAGAGTGAGCTAGCTCTAGTTTTCATCTCTGAAAGACTTTGCTTCCCTCTGCTTGTTTACTTGTCCCTTCTGAAATATAAAAAGTATGCAATATTTTCTCAAAAATAGGCTGGAGATTCACAGTACTGGGGGTTTAGGAGTTATAACATAAAATATATTATGTTTTATAAAAAGAGAATGGAAATAGTAACAAATATTTTGTGAACAAATATTTATAAGCAACCTTTGAAAATAATTCAATGTAAAGTAACAAGGACATGTTTTTGTTTTTTTTCAAAAAAACCTATTTTTATTCTCTCTAGTGAACAGATGTAAGAGTGAGATGCACTATTAGGGACTAATAGGGATTGCCAACAACTAAGAAAAAAAAAATCTAACAAAGTTTTATGAGATGTGAGTGCAGAGTGATATAGGTGTTTGGGAGTGTAAGTACTGCTGTGTCACTGGTTTGGGTGTGATACTTAGGCTAACAGTTTATTCTTCCTGAGCAGTTTATCATCCATCAGCTCTAATGATGATTCACTGAGGAAGCTCTCTAAATGCCCTAGAGGTTTTGAAGAGAGCCAAGGATCCAGGTTTCCCCCAGAGGAGCAAAGGAGGAAGAGAAATGTGACATTCAGATGGGATTACTCCTGACTGCTCCAGAGGCAACTCTCACACCCTATTGAAACCGAAAAGAAGAATCAGCCTGACTTAAGTAGTGGAACTTTTAAAAAGGACAAGAAAATCTGGAGCAATCAGTGAGTATGCTTGTGCGTGTGAGACAACAGTTTCTTGCACTGTTCTTAAACTTCCCTAAGTTAGAGACTGAGTGGAAATGGAGCAAATTGATTATTTACACTATGTTATAGCATTCAATTCTTAAAAATGGGCTTTTTGGACCCTGTACTTACAGGAAAAAGATAGTTTAACTGAATTCAACTTCCTAAATATGTCTTAAGATTGCACTGGACCTTACTAGCAAAGAGATGATTGTCTCTCTCTCTCTCTTTCGTTTTTTTAAACTGATTTTCCTATGATCAAAAATATCAGTTTTCCTCCAAAACAATTTTTAAAACTATTAACCACACTGAAAAACCTCAAAGAACTTAAGATTAATTTAATTTTGTATTACATGATTCAGTTCATTTAAAACCATTCCAATTAAAAGAAAAATGAAACTGCTATTTTTTTCTTGCAAAGTAGTGCAAAACACTTGATAAATGTTAGTTGAGTAATATTGTTTTAAATGAAGTCACTTTGACAATCACTTTATTTTTAATTTCTCTTCTGAAACAACTACAAAAGCTGTTTACCTTGTTGCACTGATGCTGTGAACTATTAACTTATCTGGTTTTGTTCCCACTTACTGGTCACCAAGGTCCTTGCTCATTCAGACAAGCAGACATAGGTATTATTACTGAAGTACCCAGAAACAAGGCATATACTCTTAGTCTTCAGACTCAAAAGCCATATTCATGTATGGGACAAAGTT
Organism: Cephalophus harveyi; assembly: GCA_006410635.1. Lineage (NCBI taxonomy): Eukaryota > Metazoa > Chordata > Mammalia > Artiodactyla > Bovidae > Cephalophus > Cephalophus harveyi. The sequence continues at coordinate 202,408 of SJYT01027875.1, read as the reverse complement.
TCTTGAAAAATACTTAGTCAAGTTCTTTACTTCCCCACTCATACCTCCAGAAGATCCAGGTTTCTCATTTCATGGACATGGACTGAGGTTTTTACCAAGAATAACCAGAAAGTTAAGGGTAGCCTTCAGATTGGAGGTGGGAAAGGTTTGACTCATTGTTCCAGTGGCAATTTTTCCCATTCCTATGGAACTGAAGGAAAATGGGAGAGGGAAGAGAACTGAAAGATACAAGAAAGCTAGAAACTTACAGCTTCTGAGACAGGACCCTGGGCTTAGCCAGACCTGTCACATTTTGGGTTATTTCTAAGTGGGAAAGTATGAAAGATTTTAGAAATAAAATCAGGGATCTACAAGTAAAGGAGAACTTTGTCTCCTCAGAGTTCCCCATATCTGGAATTTTGAGAGGTGGAAGCAAGGTAGGTGCTCTCAGGTGCAAGGCCTAGAGTAGGGTAGGCTATATGAAAGGTGAGAGAAAAATCTGGAAAAGCAGTTTTCAGTCATATGTGAGGAAGAGCAGCCTGTCCTCTAGGACTGAGAAGCATCAAAAGTAAAGAAAAATGAGAGTGAGCAGACTGTGGAGAGCAAAGTGTTGATGGTCCATAGTGATAGAAATGAGGGATTCATGGTCAGAAGCAGGAGATAATAGCTTGAAACAGATAGGAGGATATCAGTCTGGAAGGATGAGAGGGAGAGTGTCCAGAAGTCAAACAAGGACTGTGCTTATCCCAAACCCATAACACTTCATTAGTCTCTTGGGACTTTGATGCCAGCTAAAGAAGAAGGAAAAGGAGGTAAAAAAAATCTTAATTTTTCCTCCCCAATATCCTACATTTACCAAGCTTGTGTGTGTGTGTCTGTATTAGTTGCTCATTGTGTCCAACTCTTTGCAACTCCATGGATTGTAGACCGCCAGGCTCCTCTGTTCATGGAACTCTTCGGGGAAGAATACTGGAGTGAGTTGCCATGCCCATCTCCAGGGGAACTTTCCAACCCAGGGATCGAACCCGGACCTCCCACATTGTGGGTAGATTCTTTACCACCTGAGACACTAGGGAAGTGCTTGCCAAGCTTACTCTGATTCAATTAAAACATTTAAATAAGTTTATGCACACAAGCTTTCTATAATCATGCAACAAAGGGAGTTAAGCTAGAAACTATGATAGGCCACAGAAAAAGAATGGAAGTTACATTATTTGTGCACCCACTTTGTGGACTAAGAAATAGTACAGTTGAATACTATTTATTAAATAAAAACTTAAACACTTATAGTTTTAAAAATCTGTACAGTATTTGGATACATTTTTTTCTGTCTCATTTTGTCTGTCAGGATCCAAAAATCTTTCCTGAAATAGACAACAGCTATTTGGGTCATCTTGGATAATTCTCACAAAACATGGCATTGAGTGGAAAACTATACATAAATGAATATAAATGACAAGACTCCATTTTCACCAGGTTTTAAAATAAGCAAAACTAAGCTATGCATTGTTTAAGGTTACACAAATAGGAGTAACAGCCTTAAAAAAAAGAGAGAAAAGATATAATTATCACAAAATTCAGAGTAGTGATTAGATAATGGGAGGGAGAGAAGGAAAGAAATGATCAGAGAAGGACTTATAGAACTACTCAGCCATGGAAATATTCTATTCCTTGGCCTAGATGGTAGGTTTTCTCTCTCCATCTTTTTTCTTTTGATGGTAGGTTTTCTCCATTTTTTTTCTTTTGCTCCTTCTTCTTCCCTGCTTTGTTCCCCCCTCCTCTACCTCCTATTTTTCTTTCACCATATAATTGCTTGAGTTTCAAATTTGTGACAGCTACTGTTCTCACATCTTGGGATACATCAGTGAACAAAGCAGAAGTCCCTGTCCTCACCAACCTTATTTTTATTGGGAAAAAGACACCTGATGCAAAGAACTGACTCATTGGAAAAGATCCCAATGTTGGGAAAGATTGAAGGCAGGAGGAGAAGGGGACGACAGAGGATGAGATGGCTGGATGGCATCACCAACTCGATGGACATGAGTTTGAGTAAGCTCTGGGAGCTGGTGATGGACAGGGAAGCCTGGTGTGCTGCAGTCCATGGTGTTGCAAAGAGTCAGTCACAGCTGGGCGACTGAACTGAACTGAACTGAAAACACCCTGATAATGGGAATGATTGAGGGCAGGAGGAGAAGGGGGCAACAGAGGATGAGATTGTTGGATGGCATCACTGACTCAGTAGACATGAGTTTGAGCAAACTCTGGGTGTAAAAGACAGGGAAGCCTGGTGTGCTGCAGTCCATGGGGTCACAAGGAGTCGGACATGACTGAGCAATTGAACAACAATGACAACAAGAGAGACAATAAAAATTAAAGCTAATAAGTCAATTATTTATAAGCTAGAGAGTGATATGTTATGGGAAAATGGTGGGGATTATCAGGGGGCAAGGGAGGAACATGGGTGGAATTTGAACATTTTTTCCAGGGGAGGAGTAATTCATTGAGAAGGTGACAACTGAAGCTGGACTTGAAAGCAGAGAGGGAAAATGAGGGAGGGACATTTCTAACAAAGATTCTGGTGAAAGCTCTTAAAGCAGAAGGATATTTGATATGTAAGAAAGGAAACAAAAGAACAGTGTGGAGGTTAGCATGGCTGGAGTAAGGCAAGTGAGAAGAGACATGGAAACTGAATCAGCAAGATGAAGGAGGTGAAGGCAGATCATATAAAGCTTTATAGGTGGTAGCATACTGCATCAAAACCCAATTGTTACATTTAGAAATTTTACAAGCTATTTGTTAAACTGACATTCTTAAAAGTAAAATTATATAAACTTACAATTAAGTAAATTGTATTCAAAACAAAGGTGGTACTTAGAAACCATCATGTGATAATTATTTTGATATATTTTACTATTATCTATATCATGAGCTTAATTATTTCTGCCATTTCCCAACTCCATGTTTAGAGAAATTATATAGACAGCTTGAAACAGGCCATGGTGGGAATATTCACACCATGGATATCATCAAACCTTCCAGACTGTGGCTTGATTTCTTGTTTTATTTCTGTCTAAAATGGTGGAGATAATGATAAAAATAAAGATTGAATTTAAAAGTGTGTCATGTCTATAGTTGCTACATTATAAATAGTACAAAATGTTGAAGGAATTTCCCACCACTCTTCAAATACTATTATCCAATTAAACGACAAAGAAGTCATTTGCATCTCTGATAAACAAATGAAGTTGAATATGCCTTTCATGTTTTTTAAATTCAGACATATATTTCTTTACATTCATCTTCCTTCTTGATATAAATAAAAAATCAGTCTGAATGACACCCATTTGTCAGTTGCAACCATAAGCTGACAACAGACACAAGAGTTGGTCAAAAATTGGTGAAAGTATTCTGAGAGAATCAATTAGCTCTACGGAATTTATAAGACTATTGTATATTAGTACTTATAAATTATGTGTTATACATTCTTTACAGTAATAAACTTGTATAATAATAATAAACATATATATATACATGTACACATGTGTGTGTGTATACACACATTTTTGAGCTAATTGTTAAATTTTGCTAGCATACTATTTCATGTGTGTGTATGCATGCTAAGTCACTTCAATCATATCCGACTCTTTGTGACCCTATCAACTGTAGCCTGCCAGGGTCCTCTGTCCATGGGATTCTCCAGGCAAGAATACTGGAGAAGGTTGCCATGACCTCCTCCAGGGGATCTTCCCCACCCAGGGATCAAATCTGGGTCTCTTGTCTCTTGCATTGGCAGGTGGGTTCTTTACACTAGCACCACCTGGGAAGCCCACTATTGCTTATAGGCCACTATAATGATTGTCTATTAAGATAATGTATACTTTCTTACTAACTTATAAATACTACATATATGTTTTTATATATTCTTTTGCAATATGCTGTATCTCACGAAATTTTAAAAACTCTGAACACTAAATAATTAAAAAATTCTATGTAAACATTAAGGAAACTGAATTAGCAGATAAAAACTAACCCACAAGTAAAATACTGAGCTTAATGGTATTTTAAAGGTAGTCCTACCAATTTCACTTAAAGTCAAGAATTTTCAAACTCTAACTCATTTTACAATGCTACTGTAATCTCAGTACTAAAACTAGACAAGGTCAGTATGGGAAAGGGAAACAACAGCTAATCTCATCCACAAATATAAATTTTATAATGCAAGCCAAAGTAATATATATATATATATATATATATTACAAAGGTAATACATAACAATTGAGTTTATCCAAGAAATATAAGCTAGTTCAACATTAGAAAATCTACTAATATAATTCACTGTATGAAATAATTAAGAAAAATCATGTGAATTATTTTAAAAAGCTACAGAAAACACATTTTTTAAAAACTAAATGTTTTATTTCAAATTTATTTTCTTAATATTGATGGGAATATAATTAACCTCATAAAGAGCAGATCGAAGAAAATAAGGTATATCACACTACGCTGAAACATTAACCATCTTCCTTTAAATTCAGAGACAAGCTGAATGTCATCATTACTTCCTTTTCAGATCATTCTAGATAAACTTGCTAGTGTAGTTATCTCAAAAGAAACAATCATAAAAAGCATACATTTGGAGAAGAAAAAACTGTCCTTTGTAGAAGTGCCTGTGTGTGTCTGCTAAGTTGCTTCAGTCATGTCCGACCCTTTGCAACTCTATGGACTCCTTTGTCCATGGGATTCTTCAAGCAAGAATACTGGAATGGGTTGCCATGCCCTCCTCCACAGATTTGTAGAAGAAAAGTATACAAAGGCAAATTGTATTTCTATACACCTGCAAGAAATACTCATTCACAAAGCAATAAAAATATAAAGTACTGATGGAAAGTCCAACAAACTATATTCAGGAATTTTGAACATAGTATTATTAATCATAAATATTAAGTGATTACATAATATATTACATGCTTAGTAGGGTACCTAACATGTAATATCACTAACGAGTATTTTCTGCCATCATTACTATTGTTATTATTACCAAAGAAAAATAAGTTTTCTGATAAACATGAAAGAAGACATAAGAATGATAAGATAAATATGAATAGGATGACTTAATATTAAAGATGACAATTCTCCCAAATTTATATCAAGAGATTCTAATAAAAACTGCATTATTTTCTTTTTTTTGGTGGAGCTTATAAAATACTAAGCCAAAGTAGGTTTCCAAAGTTTCAGATGAATGATATTATACTAAACACATTCTATGCCTCTAGAGCAACTATGTAGGGAATATGTCGCAAAAATAAACTAGAAAGCACTGGTATGTTTGACATTTTTAATAGATATTCTAAAATGTCACGCTTGCCTTAAGCTAGCTCTAGGTTTCCTTCTGGTTCTAAACAGCTGTGATTTGCGCACAATGCGACTCCTGTAGCGTCTCAGTTCTCACGTTGCCTCCTTTTCCACTTCTTAATCTTCTTTGTGCCTAGTGTTTTGGGGTTTGAATCAATATCAAATAAATCATAAAATTACTCAGTACAGTAAGAAACATAGTGCATTCCATTCCAGACTGACCACCCAGATTTCACCCTGGGACATAACTAGTTCTTCTCAAGTACACATTCTCTTTGAGAAGATAGGAAAGAAAACAGATCTGGGATTCATTTATGATTTTAGTTTTAGTAGACCTAGATCAGTTTGGAATTCTCATATAATAAAGAGAATCCAGACTCTCAGGTGACTTAAAAAAGCAACTCTTTTGCTTCAAGGGAGAACAGATATTTGTGCTTGCCACTTGGGGCTGTTCTAAACAAAATCTAATCTACTCCTCCATCTCAGCTTCAGACACAAGCATTGTTCATGACATAGGAAGGCAGGTCACCAGTGGAAATGAGACTCTTATGTGGCACTTTATAAAGTATACATTTCTTTTCTGTAAAGGATTTTCTTGGTGGTTAACTGGGAGTATCTCTCACCCACTGGCCATCAAACGTACTCTATTTTCTCATTTCCTTTATGCCTTGTTCTCAATGCTGCACTATAGACATTCAGAACTCTGGGGCATAAATGGAGGCTGGTCAGAATTTATGGGAATATTTGCTCCTCCATTAGGAAAGATATGATTTTCCCAATGATAACATTTATCGAGGGTAAGAAAAGTTATGTGATTTGTCTGAAAATCCATAGGTAGAAATAGAAAAGTGACTCTCTCCACCATTTCCCTCCATATGCCTCAGTAGAAAGACAGCCACATACTCTGTTCAAATCTCCTGTCTGCTCTTGAGTAGTACAGAAGAAGGTAGAGATTGGGCAAAGACTTAAGATGCTATGGAAGGCTGAATAGATAATTAAGGCATTTACTCACTCTAAATGGATACCTTTAACCAAAATGAGTTTGGGATGGAAGAAAGCATTTTTTTTCCTTTATGTGTTTGCCATTCAAGGGCTTTACTTTTTGAAAATACCCTGTATCAAAAAAGAATGTGTAAAAATATAAAAATAGAGCTACCATATGACTCTGCAATCCCACTCCTGGGCACATATCCAGAGAAAAACATGATCCAAAAGGATACATGCACCCCAATGTTCACTGCAGCACTGTTGACAATAGAGAAGACATGGGAGCGACCTGAATGTTCCCGAGGAGTGGCTAAAGATGATGTGGCACATGTATGCAATGGAATACTACTCAACCACGAAAAAGAATGAAATAGTGACATTTGCCCCAACATGGATGGACCTAGAGATTGTCGTACTGAGTGAAGTCGGAGAAGAAATATTGTACGACATCCCTTATATGTGGAATCTAAAAATAAATAATACAGATGCGCTTACAAAAGAGAAAGAGACGCACAGACTTAGAGAATGAACTTACAGTTGCAGAGGAAAGGACGAGGGAGGGGATAGTTAGAGAGTTTGGGATGGACATGTACACACTGTTATCTTTAAAATGAATGACTAACAAGGATCTACTGTTTAGCACATGGAACTCTGGTCAATGTTATGTGGCAGTCTGGATGGGAGAGGTATTTGGGGAGGAAATGAATACACGTATATGTATGGCTGAGTCCCTTCACTCTTCACCTGAGGCTATCACATTGTTAATCAGCTGTACCTCAATACAAAATAAAAAGTCTAAAGTTTAAAATAGATTTTAAAAAGGAATGAATTTTCTTACAACATTCTTTAACAGATGTTCTCAGATCCTGAACTGAAGACTTATTGAATGAAATTATTTTTTTTTAAAGTGTTTTATTGATGACCCAGGATTTACCTACCTTGGAACCTAGTTATCCATACCATCCACGGCTCTAGGATTAGTGGTATGCTTTTGAGATAACTATGAAATACAGTTTCAGAGGTAGCATGAAAGTGAAAGTGAAGTCTCACAGTCATGTCTGACTCTTTGCAACCCCATGGACTGTAGCCTACCAGTCTCCTCCATCCATCCGTGGGATTTGCCAGGCAAGAGTTCTGGAATGGGTTGCCATTTCCTTCTCAAGGGGGATCTTCCTGACCCAGGGATCGAACCTGGGTCTCTTGCATTGTAGGCAGACGCTTTTGCCGTTGGAGCCACCAGGGAAGTCCAGAGGTAGCATAATGATGATCAAACATTTGCTCAGAACCTTGATGTTTAATTAGTATTCCAAAGTTCTCAGCATCATATAACCTGCTTATTTTCATCTTAATGCAATTATAATAAGGAAACCGTCATCTTCAGTATATTTCAGACCAGAGATGATGGCAATGGGAAATTACAATGGCAGTATCTGATACACACTGACTTCAAAACAGATGACTGTTTTGGTTGCTGTGTTTTTGCAGTGGATCACATTTAAAATTTTTTTACTATGAAATACTCTTCATAAAAATGGATTATATTACATATATAAAGCATGCATGTTAGGCATAACTATAATTTATGCCTAAATTATGGTGTTCATTTAGAACTCAACTAAAGAAATAAAATATTACTAACTCCTAAATAAATTCTCCATCCTTTCCCTAGAGCAATGATGAATATTTTCCCCTATCATGCTTTAGTGTGCATTCTAAAACCTATTATTCAGTTTTTGGTTTTTTAAACTTTCTATAAATGGTGTCTTGCTATATTACGCAGCAGCTACATATTTTGCTTAATATTATTTGTATCTTTCATCCCTGTTAATATTCACAATGAAGGTTTATATTAACAGCTGTATGAACATGAATAAGAATCACAGTTTATGAATCCATTTTGCCACTGTTTTTAGGTTTCTTACACTCGAACAATACTGCAATGAACGTTTTATGTCTTCTGATGCACATGAGCAAAAGTCTCTCTAAGGTAAAAACATACAAGTGAGATTTGGGGGAAATATAACATTGCATCCTCAGCTTTGCTAGAGAATGTCAAAGTGTTCTGCAAAATGATTATAGAAATTCACTCATACACAGTTAACATTTAAGAAAACCGACAACTCTGGCATTATTCTCGACTCTTCTCTGGATTTCATACGGCACATCTAATCTATTAACAAATTCTTCCAGTTCTACTTTCAGAATATATCCAGAATCCAATCTCTGTGCTGTCCCTTCCCACTCATGCCTATTGGATCAGGTATCCACAGTTTAGACACTGTCTCTCCACCACTATTACCTGTAATGAGCCCACATCTTTGTTCTGGGTCATGAACAGCAGCTTCTTGCCTCCTTCTCACCACTCTCAACAAGCATAATAGTTTCCATTCGTAGTCAGAGCAATCCTTTTAAAATTTCAGTTCGTATCATTTTAGTTTTCTTCTTCAAAATATATTAGGTTTCCTTTCTGTCTTGGACCCAAACCAATGATGTAGCGTCACGTTACCCACCTATCACATTGCCTACATTATTCCCACTTGCTTAATTTCCCTGTTTCATTTGCCTCCTGTTATTTCTTGCCTGTCAGTCAAGCTCCACCTCCCAGTGCTGGTCATTTCCTCTGTCTGAAAATTTATTCCCCAACCCCTTACACCAGACCTCCTCATAGGTCTTTCTAACCTCCTTCATGTATTTATTTACATTAACCTTCTCAGTAAGATCTTTCCTATTATGCATCTTTTTTAAAATTGTAATCTTGGTCCTAATTTGAATTCTTTTGTGAAGGTAAGTGTCTCTAGTTGTTTTGTTTTATTGTTTTTTACTGTGCTCCTAATTCCTAGAACACATAGCAGAAGCACAGTAAGTAATAATTACAATAATAAAAGCCAATTCATTTAATGGCTACTATTTCAGGTACCTGTAAAAAATTATATAAATCAACTTATTTAATTTTCCCAAAACCAATGTGGAGAGAGAGGACTTCCTGTTGGTCTGCACAGAAAAGAAAACACAGCATTGGAAAACATGAACAAAGATAATTATTCCATCACACTGGAAATCAATCAAGGCAACACGACACTTTGAGAAGCATTTATTCTTGAAAAATTCCTGGAGATTCTGGTATGAACAGCAGGAATCTGGACCTTCTTGCCTGGAGCTGCTCTCAACCTCCCCCACCAACACCAGCTTGAGAATGGAAACCAGCTTTGCAGCCACAGGTAGACGCAATTTGTGTTGGGATAAGACAGGAAAAAAAACCAAACAGTTTCTCCAATATAAAGTGGTGGATTTAGTTTAGAACAAATGTGGAAACCCCACAGCTTTGCAAGCTTCAGATTGTGGTCCAAGTTTGGAGTAACTGCTAGACCATCAGGATTTAACAAAAAAAAATTCCCAGCAATCAAATAGACGTGGAAGATCTGATATAGCTCTCCTATGGTTATCTGAGGAACATGTCTGGCTGTCAGAGGAAGAACCTTGGAGGGGTCTTCCTGCACAAGCTTGATTTTTCAAAACAATGTTAAATAGACGTTGTCCTCTTGAATTTCAAGATGTTTTAAATTTTAATTACTAAATATAAAGTCTATTTCTAAAACGTTTAAAAATAAAATATCAGTTAAATATTTGTTTAAGGTTTTTCTGTTCCATAGGTTCGCAGAGTCAGATATGACCAACACTTTCACTTTCACTACGGCGGCCAATTTCTTTTCAGCAATATTTCATCCAGCATTGCTAATTGTTTTTTACCATATTTCTTTAAGTTTACCTAGTTTACCATTGTATTGGAAATAGAAACCAAGTATGTAATTTTATAAATAAAATTCAACGTAAGTTTCTTTATTCAAACAATGAATGCTCTACATAAGTACCCTTGGAAATTATATTATTAAAATGCTCTATGATTTTAATTTGCTTAAAGCCAGACTTCCTATGTTCAAATCTTGGTTCTACATTTTATACCTGCAGGACTGAGTTATTATTACTCAATTTCAGAAATGTAAGTTGAGAACTTCATGTAAATCTAAAATTTACCTCTGTGTGCAACACAATAAAGTTTATTAGAAAGAGAGCAATTGTAGTACTTAATCCAATTTTGACACAGAGCTTCCTTTATAACAAATAGATTCCAAGTGATGGATTGATGTTTGGGGTTCACTGTTGTTTATTTTAGTTAAAACTTTCTTAGAGAAGAGTGCATTTTGATCAATTGGATTCTTGGATTTGTTGAATATAAATATTTCAACTCATATTCAACTCAGATATTTCATAATTTCTTGAAAGATACGGGACAGTATAATAGTAGGCAGTGGGAAAAGCCTCGGGTAGAGAATCAGTTTTAACTCTAGTGCTTAGAAGCTGTATGATCTTCTATTTCTAGACTGTAAAATGAGCGTAATATTTTCCACTTCAAAAGACAGTTGTAAAAGGAAGTAGGATAATACATGTAAAATGCCTGGTACATAGAAGGCATTTCAGAAATCTTGTTTCCCTCCTGTCTTCTTTCTATTTCTGAAAATATGTTCATTTGTTTTCCTTTCTGAATAAATAGGTTCGAAGTGAAGTTTATTCATTCACTCTTTCCTTCAAAAACACATTCAATAAATAACTTAAAAGCACCTATGATATGCCAGGGACATATTTCTTCAGTAGCAGATTACAAATGATCTTTCCAACTCATGAGTGAAACTGTCAGCCAAAGAAATAACTTAGTAAAACAGAAACAAACAAACAAACAAACAAACCTCAAATCTCTGACACAAAATCTTGCTTTCCTAGTGCAACACAAAATCTATTTGGAAAGCCTGAAACACAGGATCAAAAGCACCTCTAGAAATGAACGGGAGGATACTGCGCCATGTAAAACTTTGTCCCTCTTACATTGTCCCATCCTTCCTTCACATCCACTTGACTGTCACCCACATCAATACCTCTACAGCCTACACGGCACAAACAGAGCAGAATTTCTTTATATTTAACAGACAAACCAATTTTCTTATGAATAGTCAAAGTCTAATGAAGAGTCAATTTTCTTATGAATAGCCAAGTTATAAATACCTCTAAGAGCTTGCATATTTTGTAAAAGAGGAAATCTAGGGAGAAACACAATCCAGCATCTCAGAGGAGGCATTAGGACAGAGAGGGATGGCAGGAAGGCCTCATAAACTGTACCTTGAGCAGCTAACTCTTTCCACCTCTCTTTGTTCTGCTGGATGATGTCCACCAGGCTGTTTTTGAAGCTCTTCAGGTCCACGCTGGCAAGGGAGTAGTCGGGGGAGTAGGTTCCATCATTCGTGGTGCCTTTCATATTTGATCGTCTAAGGGAATCAGCAACGTGAGATAACGTGAAGGTTATTAAGCTAATAGTAACCACCAAAGAAACCAGAAAATGCCAAGGGCAGAATATGGGAGGAGGAAGCAAAGCCTGGAACAATTTATAAAACCAGCTGGAGAAGCAGGAAGGCAGCAGCTCAGGCCCAGTGCTGCTCACCTTCCTCCCCTCGTGGACGGGGCCAGAGCAGCAGGTCATAATCCCATAGCATGTGTTATGGGGTGGGGGTGGCGGTGGGTGAGGCCTAAAGAGAGGAGCAGAATCTTGAGACCAGCTGACTTAGTGGTGAGTCCTCTGGTGAACATCACAAAAGAGACACCAGCATTCTGGAGCTCAAAGTCAGATGACTGTCCCTGCCCCTCGTTCCATCATTTGATCGCCAGGCTAACCCGGATCTTTCTCAGGTAGAACATTCCTCTGTTTCTTCACTAGGGAAACATTTAAGGACCCTGTTGGCATGTTATTAGGAATAGCTATGTGTTCGTATGGGCAAGAATTTAGCATAATTTTTCTGCAACTGGACGTTTTAAATAATATCCTTAACACATTTATCAATTAAAAAATCTAGGTTGAAATGTTTTAAATTGTATATAAATGGACTTTACTATTACACATTATCCAGATCCACTGTATTCATGTCATCTAAAAGGCTAACTTTGAAGTAGGCATCTTCCTAGATATACAAGTGGACTGTGATTGATTTGTTAGCAACACAACACAATTCCCCTCTCCCAACTGCCTACCACGATTGGATATATTAATATATCCAGGATGTAATTCATACATTTCAATAAAAATTCAAGTAATATTTATTCTCCTGAGTACTAAATATGATTCTGTAATACTCCTTAGTATTAGACTTGGATATTTTTTTTAGTGGACATCAAGTTCCTAATTTCAAAGGCAGATGCAATATATTATAGAGCCATTAGGTGGCAATACTACCTAGTAATTCTTCTAAGAATTTCCTGCTTAATGTAAGGAATAATAAAGATAATTATAAGTAAAAGAGAAAAGACACAAAAAAACAATCAAACCTGCTTGCTCCATAGGAAGGAGTTTTGGTTTTTGAGTCTTCCTCTATAAGAGGAATAATAATTTTCTCTGTTGAGTCTGTCAGAAGAGAAAATGTTGGTTCTACTATGAAATCAATGAAACCTACAAAAGCAAAAACATAAATAAATATCAATAAAGTCAAGTGTTATAATTTCCTAAGCTCTAAATTAGTAATAATTCAGATTCTAATGCTCCTGATAGCAATTTTCAACTACAATGTTGGCTTAGTTTACCCCTTGCAATTAATTTTAATCCAATAACACAATCTTAACTGCTCTACAAAATCCTCTCTCAAGCAGTGAAAATGGGATACAATTTAAACTTGCTAGCTCAAGTGTATTGAGTTTCCTGTTAATATTCAGCCTCATGTTATTGTTAACAATAATTTCAGACTAACCAGAGTCAATTTGCTTTTCGCTGTTAATGAGAGGGATCACTCTCCTTTCGAAAAAATCTTCACTTGTCTGTTGAATTTTGTTATTGACTAACAAGAAATAATATCCACGCTCCAAAGAAACTAAATAGTTGAACTGTTTTTTCAAGCCACAGGAAGGCAACCACTTTTTTTCTTCTCATACTATATCAGTCAGAGCTTTCTGCCAGTGAGGTAATATTTCAAATAGTTGTTTATTATATTCAGGATATAAAATGTTAGTTCACAGAGCGTGGGTGTATTCTGTTAAATCTGTCAGGGAACAGTAACATCTCTGGGAGACAGCATTAATCCCACCACTTTGAGTTGTCAGGACTGCATAAAGACTTACATTTTAAGTACTCATCAAACTGGAAAATGACACACACAGAGAATGGGGCATGGTCCTTTAGGGAGCATTTACTACCTGTGTTTAGGTGGAGAAGAAGACAAGCTCTGTGTACATTCAACACCCGAGGGCCCAGGAGAAGTGTGATGCTGGAAATCAAATGTTTGTTGCCTTAAACACAACTGGGAGCAACAGACCCTCATCTGAATATAAGAGAACACTGTGGGAATGCTTTTTAAATGACAGTGTCCTGGGAAATATCTACATTTAAAAAATATCCTATTCATCAGAAACTTGGATAAAGTAATTCCCAATTCAAATAACTGGATTCACCATAGTGTATAGTAAGGTACATTTTTAATTCAAAAAACTTTAGTTTTGTGTTTTAATTGATGACTTTAAGTTAAGTCAATGTTAATTGACCACCAGGGTGTTCTTTCAAGTTTTGTGTATGGTTTTAAATGCTTGGGATCTAGAGACTGTCAAATGAGTCACCTTTACTCACACGGCAGTGATTACAGTACAGCAACAAGCCTCAGAAACTTAACTTTTCTCAGTCTGCCCACAGAGGCCCTTAACCTGCCACATTCACACCTTGTAAATGATGAGAGGCACTGTGTTATGGCAGCTAGGAAAACAGCTATTGGAACATGGGTAGGAAGTGGGAAAGGTGAGAGCAAGAAGCGTTCTGACGGGTGATCACCACTTTGGAGGAGGTGGTGCAGAGGTAAGGTGGTGATTCTTACATTAATTGGTCATATATGCCAGAAATGAAGATGCTGGCCCAGGGAATGCCATTTTAATATATTAACAATAGCAATAATATGTTTTAATCATGGGCTGGATTTGAAGTTCCTAACATAAACACAAATGAAAAGAATAAATAAGGTTGGGAGCAATATCATTTTACAAATTTCCTGTTGCTGGTTTCCCTAACATATTCATATCCTAAGAATTTTTTCCCAAAAGAATATGAGTTAGTACATCAGGCATATTATTCAAATTTAGTGATAACAGAACAGATACATTAATATTTTCACTGGATTATTCCATATACAAAGAATTAAATTACAGAAAATAATCAGCAATAAAACAACAAAAAATGCTGTCTCTTGCACAGAAAATGAAGAAAGCTCTGCATTTTATAAAAGGATTACAAAGAGAATAACAATTATTTACTAACTCTGCTCTGTTGATTCATTTTGTGAGAATGTTTCAAAATTCTTACCATTCACTCCCATATAGATCAGTCTAAAGGTTAAATTTATCATGCATATGCAGTAGGTTTTCATGAGTGGTAAACATTGTGTATCCATTTGAAAGCTAACAGGCTCACACTCGCTCTCCACGACCACCAGTTCTCAGTATTACCTATTTGGGACTGGGCCACCATCGTAGACTTCCGATCGCAAAGTGGGGAAAATGGAAGCCCTAATTCAGCTTCTTTATCTCCCTGCAGAAAGAAATGCCCGTTAGTACAGACTTGCTGTGGAGAAACTAAGATAAGAGCAGCTTAGATAAAAACCCTTAAAAAGCTGTATATTTTATTTCTTAATTGGCTTTGTGTATTTATTATAAAACCAAAAGCTGTTATTCAAGTTCATATAACTTTACTGAGTTGGTGTCCTTTTGGGGATGTGTTGTATAAGGCACACGTTGCAGAAGTAAAATAACATGAACATTTTCAGCACCTGGAGACTCTGCATTGGTATTCTAGAGAGATAATCCTCTATTCTTTGGAATTTTCTAAAGTTACCATGCTGTCTATGGGGTCACACAGAGTTGGACACGACTGAAGCGACTCAGCAGCAGCAGCAGCAGCAGCAGCTTGGTGGTCGAGTGGCTAAGGCACCTCACTCCCAAAGCAGAGGGCCTGTGTTTGATTCCTGCTCAGGGAGCTGGATCCCAATACTGCATCTAAGAATTCATATGCTGCAACTAAGACCCAGTACAGTCAAATAAATAAAATTAAACACTTTTTTTTAAAGTGTATGAGCATTCTGAAAGATCTTTCTACCTATAAACCAAGTTTTACTGAAACTCCCACAGCAAGTAATGAGGAACATATTCAATATTCTTACATCCTGTTTGCATGTGAGTAAAAATTGCTCAGTTGTGTCTGACTCTTTGTGACCCCATGGACTATACAGTCTATGGAATTCTCCAGGCCAGAATACTGTAGTGTGTAGCCTTTCCGTTCTCCAGGAGATTTTCCAAACCCAGGGATCGAACCCAGGTCTCCTACATTGCAGGCAGATTCTTTACCAGCTGAGCCACAAGAGAAGCCCCAGAATACTGGAGTGGGTAACCTATCCCTTCTCCAGCAGATCTTCCCAACACAGGAATTGAACCAGGGTCTCCTGCATTGTAGGCAGATTCTTTATGAACTGAGCTACTGTTTGCATAAATCTTGTTTTAATGTAGTCTTATCAGAGAAAGTTGAAATATCAATGATTTTTTACTATGTGATCTTATTAATTGTAGATTAATTGAAAACAATTATTGGAGAACTCCATTTCTGCTTGGGCTAAATATCACAAGAGATAATAGATTTAAAGGTGGCTACTATGGACAAAACTGTTTTACTATGACAGCATGACTGTATATGGACAAAACTGTTTTACCATGACAGCATGACTGCATGCTCAGTTGCTTAGTGACTAGTGTCACTAAGACTCTTTGTGATCCCATGGACTGTAGTTTGCCAAACTCCTCTAGCCTTGACATTTTCCAGGCAAGAATATTGGACTGGGTTGCTATTTCCTCTTCTGGGGGATCTTCCCAACCCAGGGACAGAACCTGCATTTCTTGTGTCTCCTGCATTGGCAGGTGGAAACTTTACCACTAGTGCTACCTGGGAAGCCATTAATTATGATAAGCTTTATCAAACATTGGCTCTTTGCATTCAAGGAGATTTGAAAGAGGAGAGAGGATACTTCAAGAGTATCCTCTCGAAGAGGGGAAAAGACAGGTGGAATTCTCCAGTTAAGAATACTGGAGTGGGTTGCCATGCCCTCCTCCAGGAGATCTTCCCGACCCAACGATTGAACCTGGGTCTCTGACATTGCAGGTGGATTCTTCATCTGAGCCACCAGGGAAGCCCCATAAGACCACTGTTAGGACATATGATCTGGTCCTAAGATCAGCGGACAAAAGGGAGTGGCCTTTAGTGGCAGAGCCCATGTTACAAGGCAACACCTGTCTGAGAACTTCAGTTTCCTTTGTCTGCTTTCTCTAACATCTTTTCATCACGATCTTTACATTATGTCAATGTGTGGCTTTAAAGTTCTTACTGATATGTTTTCTGGTGCAATTCCTCTGAACCATGCCTCTGATTACGAGGGGCAGAAAGTTTGAAATCAGAATTGCTTGGGAAGATCTAGATATGGTCATCAAAGAATTAGTAGATCAAGTAGCTAAAAACAGGAATGTTTCACTATGTCACGACTTACAGAAAATAGAGAAAGAATTTCTGTGACCTCTTCCAGCAAACTTCTTCTATTTAATAGAGTTATCCTGAGGTTATCTAAGATAATTTATATGAAGTTTAAGGACACTACCTAATATATAGTCAGTAGTCAGTAATATTAACTAATAAAAATCAGAGATGGTTAGATAGCATCACTGACTCAATGGACATGAATTTAAGGAAAATTCATTAAGATACTGGAGGGCAAGGGAACCTGGCTGCTGCAGTCCATGGGGTCACAAAGAGTTGGACATGACTTAGCAACTGAACAACAACAACAAAAGTCATAATTCTTAATAGCAAAAGCACCTGCAAATTAGAGGTATTTATGGTGTGTGATGCATATGCAGGTCAGGAAGCAACAGTGAGAACTGGACATGGAACAACAGACTGGTTCCAAATAGGAAAAAGAGTACGTCAAGACTGTATATTGTCACCCTGCTTATTTAACTTCTATGCAGAGTACATCATGAGAAATGCTGGACTGGAAGAAACACAAGCTGGAATCAAGATTGTCAGGAGAAACATAAATAACCTCAGATATGCAGATGACAACACCCTTATGGCAGAAAGTGAAGAGGAACTCAAAAGCCTCTTGACGAAAGTGAAAGAGGAGAGTGAAAAAATTGGCTTAAAGCACATTCAGAAAATGATCATGGCATCTGGTCCCATCACTTCATGGCAAATAGATGGGAAAACAGTGGAAACAGTGGCTGCCTTTATTTTTCTGGGCTCCAAAATCACGGCAGATGGTGATTGCAGCCATGAAATTAAAAGACACTAACTCCTTGGAAGGAAAGTTATGACCAACCTAGACAGCATATTAAAAAGCAGAGACATTACTTTGCCAACAAAGGTCCATCTAGTCAAGGCTATGGTTTTTCCAGTGGTCATGTATGGATGTGAGAGTTGGACTGTGAAGAAAGCTGAGTGCCAAAGAACTGATGCTTTTGAACTGTGATGTTGGAGAAGACTCTTGAGAGTCCCTTGGACTGCAAGAAGATCCAGCCAGTCCTTCTTAAAGGAGATCAGTCCTGGGTGTTCATTGGAGGACTGATGTAGAAGCTGAAACTCCAATACTTTGGCCACCTGATGCAAAGAGCTGACTCATTGGGAAAGACCTGATGTTGGGAAAGATTGAGGGCAGGAGGTGAAGGGGACAATAGAGGATGAAATGGTTGGATGGCATCACCGACTGGATGGACATGGGTTTGGTTGAACTCCGGGAATTGGTGATGGACAGGGAGGCCTGGTGTGCTGCAGTTCATGGGATCGCAAAGAATTAGACACGACTGAGCGACTGCACTGAACTGAACTGATGCATATCTTAGATGATGTTAAACTATACGAGAAAGGATTAGTACTTAATTTACTTCTAATGGACTGGGGCATTGGCTTTCCTGTTCTATTTCCTAGATGGAATTAACATCACAGAAATTCTGTTTCTGAAACATTAATTTGTAGGCAGCATGGGGTGGCTTGGGATAAGTTAAAGATGAGGCTTGTGCTTCAAACCTGAATGAAAGGGAGACTTTGGGACTACAAATAGAAATAAGACAACATGTATGAGGGCTTGATTGAAAGACTATCATGAATTTTATTTTAACATGTTGAGAATAAAGTAAAAGAATAATATCATTAACAGCTTGTTAAATAAAATGACATTACTATTATTAAAATAGAAATAAAGCTATTTATATGCTTCATGGGAAATGTAATACTGTAAATTCCTAACTGACATATGCAACGATGATTAATTGCTTTGATTAGTTAGTGTTGGTGATATTTTAAAAGATGTAGATTTATACCATTTAAATTCCTTGACCTTAAAACGATCATTTGGGCCTTAAAAAGGCATTGTGATGATTTATTTTCCATGAACTAAATTTCATAAAATGCTGGATGCTAAAATTTTCATATGGGACTTAGGCATTTGACAAATGTATGCAGGGTTGATCTTCCTACAGATGAAGTAGGAGATTTTATATTATACTTGCTTCTTGTACTGCACAATTGATTTAGAATATTAAATTTCCACTGCTAAAGACATTGAATGCTAAGGTGAGTTAATTATTTATTTATAAACATTTCAAAGTGTTATTTATTCTTTAGGGTGAATAAAGGCCATGAGCACAAGATTAGTAGAGGGCCCTGTAGCCAGCCTCTGAGGGAACCAGGAACCCTAGAGGACAAGGGAGACTCCTAAGGGAAAGGGAAAGATATGTAAAGAGAGAGTCAGGATACCTGAAGGTGAGTTTGACAAACTTAACAATTTTCTTATTCTGTGCCTGAATAGGGAACATTTACTTTTCATCAAAGTGAAACCAGGGTCAAAAGCAATAGACACTGTGTAAATCAACTGGTTTATATATTTTTGGAGGTTGTGCTTTCATTTGAGGATGCTAAAAATAGGAGGCAAATAATTTTAAAAATAAAAAAACTTACTGAATACACGTATATTCTGATGCATTGAACCAGACAAGTGACTGATGCAAAATTTTAGGTTCCTAGGTCATTAAAATCCTAAAAGATAATGCTGTTAAAGTGTTGCACTCAATATATTAGCAAATTTGGAAATATCAGCAGTGGCCAAAAGGCTAGAAAAGGTCAATTTTCATTCCAGTCCCAAAGAAGGGCAAT
Source organism: Cephalophus harveyi (assembly GCA_006410635.1). Classification (NCBI taxonomy): domain Eukaryota; kingdom Metazoa; phylum Chordata; class Mammalia; order Artiodactyla; family Bovidae; genus Cephalophus; species Cephalophus harveyi. The sequence goes on along the minus strand of SJYT01027875.1, from coordinate 182,835 downwards.
GCTGAAGGATGTTCAAACTACTGCATAATTGCATTTGTTTCACATGTTAGCAAGATTATGTGCAAAATCATTCAAGCTAGGCTTCTGAAGTACATGAACTGAGAACTTCCAGATGTACAAGCTGGGTTTAGAAAAGGCAGAAGAACTAGAGGTCAAATTGCCAAAATTTGTTGGATCATGATGAAGGCAGGGGAATTCCAGAAAAACATCTACGTCTGCTTCATTGGCTACACTAAAGTCTTTGTGTGGATCACAACTGTGAAATATTCTTAAAGCGATGGGAATACGAGTCCACCTTACTTGCTTCCTGAGAAACCTGTATATAGACCAAGAAGCAACAGTTAGAACTCAACAGGGAGAGTGAACTCAATGGAGAGTTAGAACTCAATGGAGAGTTAGAACTCAATGGAGAGTGAACTCAATGGAGAGTTAGAACTCAATGGAGAGGCTCAAAATTGGGAAAGGAGTACAAGGCTGTATGTTATCACCTTGTGTATTTAACTTACATGCAGAGTGTATATGTAAGTGATCAGTCATGTCCGACTTTTTGTGATGCGATGGACTGCAGCCTGCAAGATTCCTCTGTCCATGGAATTTTCCAGCAGGAGAACTGGAGTGGGTTTCCATGCCCTCCACCAGGGGATCTTTCCGACTCAGAATAAACCGGCATCTCTTACAATGGCAGGCAGATTCTTTACTCCCGTGCTTCCTGGGAAGCCCTAGGTGTGCAGAGCATACCATGCAAAATGCCAAGCTGAGTGAATCACAAGCTGGAATCAAGATTTCTGGGAGAAACATCAACGACCTCAGATATGCATATTATACCACCCTAAAGGTAGAAAATGAAGAGGAATTAAAGAACCTCCTGATAAGGGTGAAAGAGGAGAGTGAAAAAGCTGACTTAAAACTCAACATTCAAAAAACTAAGATCATAGCATCTGGTCCCATCACTTCATGGCAAATAGAATGGGAAAAAGTGGAAATAGCAACAGATTTTATTTTCTTGGGCTCCAAAATTACTGCAAACAGTGACTGGAGCCATGAAATTAAAAGATGCTTCCTCCTTGGAAGGAAAGTTATCACAAACCTAGACAGCATCTTAAAAAACAGACATATCACTTTGCTGGCAAAGGTCTATATAGTCAAAGATATGGTTTTTCTAGTAGACATGTACTGATGTAGAATTGGACCATTAAGAAGGCTGAGCACCAAAGAACTGATACTTTTGAGTTGTGGTACTGGAGAAAACTTTTGAGAGTCCCTTGGACAGCAAGGAGATCAAACTAATCATTCCAAAGGAAATCAGTCCCGAATATTCATTGAAAGGACTAACGCTGAAACTCCAAATTTTGGCCACCTGATGTGAAGAGCTGACTCACTAGAAAAGACCCTAATGCTGGGAAAGATGAAGGGCTGGAGGAGAAGAGGGCAGCAGAGGACGAGATGGTTAGATAGTATCACAGACTCAATGGATGTGAATTTGATCAAACTCTAGGAGCTAGTGAAGGACAGGGAAGCCTGGCATGTTGTAGTCCCTGAGGTTGCAAAGAGTTGAACTTGACTTAGTGACTGAATAGAGCAGAACCACTAAATGCAATTATTTAACCAACAACTTAGTTATGTCCCTGAATCAATGCATCTTTTCTTGGAGATGAGCCTGTAGGTAGAGATTGAGAAAGTGGTTCCATCAACTTGGAAACTCAAGTAGCCTGATGTGCTCAGGCCTGATAGTTTATGTCTGTCTTAGCAATTCCCTTGGGGGTTGTTGGAATTTCTTCTTTGAAAGGACATAACAAAGAACCGTGAACTCCCTGATGTACAAGCTGGTTTTAGAAAAGGCAGAGGAACCAGAGATCAAATTGCCAACATCCTCTGGATCATGGAAAAAGCAAGAGAGTTCCAGAAAAACATCTATTTCTGCTTTATTGACTATGCCAAAGCCTTTGACTGTGTGGATCACAATAAACTGTAAAATTCTGAAAGAGATGGGAATACCAGACCACCTAACCTGCCTCTTGAGAAATCTGTATGCAGGTCAGGAAGCAACAGTTAGAACTGGACATGGAACAACAGACTGGTTCCAAATAGGAAAAGGAGTACGTCAAGGCTGTATATTGTCACCCTGCTTATTTAACTTCTATGCAGAGTACATCATGAGAAATACTGGACTGGAAGAAACACAAGCTGGAATCAAGATTGCCAGGAGAAATATCAATAACCTCAGATATGCAGATGACACCACCCTTATGCCAGAAAGTGAAGAAGAACTAAAAAGCCTCTTGATGAAAGTGAAAGAAGAAAGCGAAAAAGTTGGATTAAAGCTCAACATTCAGAAAACGAAGATCGTGGCATCTGGTCCCATCACTTCATGGGAAATACATGGGGAAACAGTGGAAACAGTGTCAGACTTTATTTTTGGGGGCTCCAAAATCAGGGCAGATTGTGACTGCAGCCATGAAATTAAAAGACGCTTACCCCTTGGAAGAAAAGTTATGACCAACCTAGATAGCATTTTCAAAAGCAGAGACATTACTTTGCCAACTAAGGTCCATCTAGTCAAGGCTATGGTTATTCCTGTGGTCATGGATGGATGTGAGAGTTGGACTGTGAAGAAGGCTGAGCACCGAAGAATTGATGCTTTTGAACTGTGGTGTTGGAGAAGACTCTTGAGAGTCCCTTGGACTGCAAGGAGATCCAACCAGTCCATTCTGAAGGAGATCAGCCCTGGGGTTTCTTTGGAAGGAATGATGCTAAAGGTGAAACTCCAGTACTTTGGCCATCTCATGCGAAGAGTTGACTCATTGGAAAAGACTCTGATGCTGGGAGGGATTGGGGGCAGGAGGAGAAGGGGACGACAGAGGATGAGATGGCTGGATGGCATCACGGACTCGATGAACATAGGTCTGAGTGAACTCTGGGAGATGGTGATGGACAGGGAGGCCTGGCGTACTGTGATTCATGGGGTCGCAAAGAGTCGGACATGACTGAGCGACTGAACTGACTGAACTGAACTGAACAAAGAACTAATACACGTATACCTTGGAGATATTCTAGGTTGGGTTTCAGACCACCAAAATAAAGCAAGCACTGTAATGAAGTGAGCTATATGAGTTTTTATGTTTCCTAGCACAAAGCAAGCATTGCAATAAAGTGAGCTATGAGTTTTTCATTTCTTAGTGTATATAGAAGTTATGTTTATCCCATACTGTAGTCTAATGTAGTCTAATAAGTGTGTACTTACATTATGCCTAAAAAAGCAATATACATAGCTTAATTTAAAAATACTTTATTGACAGAAATTTTAGCAGTCATCTGAGTCTTCAGTGAATTGTAATCTTTTTGCTAGTGGAGGGTTTTGAGTACTGATGGCTGCTTACTGATCAGGGTGGTAGTTGCTAAAGGTTGGGGTGGCTGTGCCATTTCTTAAAATAAGAACACAATGAATGTGGCACATCAATTGACTATTCCTTTCATGAATGGTATCTCTGTAACACGTGGAATTGTTTGACAGCATTTTACCCATAGCAGAATTCTTTCAAAATTGAAGTCAACCCTCTCAAACTCTGCCACTGCTTTATCAACTAAGTTTACGTAATATTCTAAATCCTCTGTTGTCATTTCAACAATTTTCACAGCATCTTCACCATGAATAATTTACATATCAAGAAATCACTTTTTTTGCTCATCCTTCAGAAGCAACTTCTCATGAATTAGAGTTTTATTATGATATTGCAGCAATTCAGTCACATTTTCAGGCTTCACCTCTAATCCTAACTTTCCTGTTATTTCCACATCTACAGTTACTTCCTCCACTGAAGTCTTGAACTCCTCCAAATCATCCCTGAGGGTTAGAATCAACTTTTATTAAACTCCTGTTAATGTCAATATCTTGACTTTTTACATGAATAATAAATGTTCTTAATGACATCTGGAATAGTGAATTATTTCCAGAAGGCTTTCAATTGCTTTGCTCAGATCCATCAGAGGAATCATTATCTATGGCAGATATAGTTTTACGAAATATAATTCTTACATAATAAGACTTGAAAGTGGAAATTATTCTTTGATCCATGGCTGCAGAATGGATGTTGTGTTAACAGGCATGAAAACATTATCTTGTACATCTCCATCAAAGCTCTCAGATAACTGGTGCATTGCCAACGAACAGTAATAATTTAAAAGGAATCTTTTCCTGAGCAATGGGTCTCAGCAATGGCCTTAAAATATTCAGTAAAGCATATTGTCAACAGATGTGCTGTCATTCAGGCTTTATTGTTCCATTTATAAAGTACAGGTAGAACAAACTGAGCATAATTCTTAAAGGCTTCCCTGGTGGTTCAGATGGTAAAGAGTCTACCTGCAATGTGGGAGACCCAGGTTTGATACCTAGGTTGGGAAGATCCCCTGGAAAAGGAAATGACTACCCACTCCAGTATTCTTGCCTGGAAAATCCCATGGATGGAGGAGCCTGGCAAGTTACAGTCAATGGGGTTGCAAAGAGTTGGATATGACTGAGCAACTAACACTAAGGGCCCTATGGATTTTCAGAACAGTAAGTGAGTGATGGCTTCAACTTTAAGTCACCGGTTGCATTAGCCCCTAACAAGTGAGTCAACCTTTGAAGCTTTGAAGCCAGTTATGTACTTCCTCTTTAACTATGAAAGTCCTAGATTGCATCTTCTTCCCATAGAAAGCTGTTTCCTTACATTGAAAATCTGTTGTTTAATGAAGCAATCTTCTTAATTGTCTTACTTAGATCTTCTGGGTATCTTGAAGCACTTACTGCTTCACTTTGCACTTTTATGTTATAGAGATGGCTTCTTCCTTTAACCTCAGGAACCAGCCTCTGCTAGCTTCAAGAGTTTCTTCTGTAGCTTCCTCCCCTCTCAGGCTTCGTAGATTTGAAGAGAGTTAGAGCCTTACTCTGGATTAGGCTTTGGCTTGAGGGAATGTTGTGGCTGGTTTGACCTAACTAGACCACTAAAATTTTCTCCATATCAGTAGTAAAACGATTTTGCTTTCTCATGATTCCTGTGTTCACTGCAGTAACACTTTCAATTTTCTTCAAGAACTTTTTATTTGCATCCACAACTTGGCTAATCTGCAAAAGAGGCCCAGCTTTCAGCTCATCTCAGCTTCTGATGTGCCTTTTCTATTAAGCTGGGCTTCCCAGGTGGCTCAGATGGTAAAGAATCTTCCTGTAGTACGGGAGACCTGGGTTCAATCCCTGGGTTGGGAAGATCCCCTGGAGAAGGGAATCTCTAGTATTCTTGCCTGGAGAATTCCATGGACAAGGGAGCCTGGCAGGTTATAGTCCATGGGGTCGCAAAGAGTTGGACATGACTGAATGACTAACACATACATTCTATTAAGCTTAATCATTTCTAGCTTTTGATTTAAAGTGAGAGATGTGCAACTCTTCCTTTCCCGTGAACACTTTGAGGCCATTATAGGATTGTTAATTTGTCTAATTCCAATATTGTCCTGTCTAAGGGAATAGGGAAGCCCAAGGAGAAGGAGAGAGACAGGGGAATGGCCAGCTAGTCAGTGAGTGGTCAGAACACAAACAACATTTATCAATTAATATCACCTTCTTGCATAGGAGTGGTTTGTGGCACCCCGAAATGATTACAATAGTAACATCAAAGGTCACTGATCATATAATACATATAACAAATACATATAATAATAACACATATAGTAATAGTGAAAAAATATAACAAATACATTGTTATATTTAGCTGCTGAGTTATTGTTTAGTCGCTGAGTCGTGTCTGATTCTTTTGTGACCCCATGGACTGTAGCCTGCCAGGCTCCTTCTGTGCATGAGATTTCCCAGGCAAGAATCTTGGAGTGGGTTCCCATTTCCTTCTCCAGGGGATCTTTCCAACCCAGGGATCGAGACTCTATCTCCTGCATTGGCAGGCGAGTTTTTTTTTTTTTTTACCACTGAGCCACCAGAGAAACTTCAACAAATATATATATAACAATAAAAAAATAAAAACATGAAAGACGGTGAGAATTACCAAAACCTGACATAGAGAGATGAGGTAAACAAATGCTGTCAGAAAAATGTCACTGATACTTGCTGTATGCAGAATTGCCACAAACTTTCAATTTGTAAAACCAAACAAAAAAAAAGTAGTATCTGCAAAGCACAATAAAATGAGGCACAATAAGTGAATTATGTCTGTAATTATTTTAACTCTTCCTTAACAGAGTGAAATGCTCTGACAGCTGTCAACAAGATGTCAAACCCAGTGATTTAATGGCACATTTTTCTTTTTTCATTTCTGTATTTTCTCTGAAGCCAAAACAATTTCTATAGTTTTAAAGTAATGAAGAAGATTAAAAAAGGTTGAAGAACAGGTAGCTTGAGAAACCTCTTTCACTGAAGCACTTTTAATCCCAGAAGCGACATCCGCAGCAAGCACATAGCAAGCTCCTGACCACAGGCATGAAGGGCACTCTAAGACTGAGGGAAGAATTTGAGAGATCACCAGTTCTCTAGGGAAATTTAATTGTGAAAGGAGGGAAAGATGCACTAGTTTGGCCTTCTTGAAACAACTTACTTAAGGGAGTTAGCTCATCTGATTACTCTCCTTCATTCCTTCTAAAAAATGGGCCCTTCTACATGCACCACAACTGGAGTCCACGCACCTCTACAAAAGATTCCACACGACACAGGAAGATCCCACATGCTGCAACTAAGACTTGGCCCGGTCAAATAAATAAATAAAAATAAAACAATTGTGGGAGTCATGGCCGAGACCCCAGAGATTGCTTCAGGATGGAGCTGGTCACCAGAGAGAATAACCACATGATTAGAGGCCTGGAATACTGGGGCAGCCTGCTCTCCTGGTATGAAAGGAGGGCTGGAGATTGACTTCCATCTTATTGGCCAGTGATTTAATCAATCATGCCTATGAAATGAACCCCCCATAAAAACTCCTGACCCCAAAGCACATGTTGGTTGGTGATCACACTGTACCGGGAAGGTGGCATACCCTGTTCTCTATGGGGAGAGAGCATGGAAGCTCCATGTCTGGGGCCCTTCCAAACCTTGCCCTTTATACATCTTTATTTGGCTGTCTTTATAATAAAATTATAATTGCAAGTGTAGAAAGTTCCTGAGTTACTTGACACACTATACTCTAGAACCCCAAGTGGGATAGAGACAGAAGAGGAATGCCATAGAGGAAAAACACGTATCCATGTTGTAGAGAACGTTGGTCACTCTCCATGTTGATGAAGTAAGAATTCACATTTCAAGGCAATACGAGGAAAATTTAAAAATAATTTCCTGCTCTGCCCATTTGGGCCTTTCCCCTTCCCTCAAGTGCTCATTGTGGATGCACATTTTGCATTAACCAAACCTCCCCAGGGGCAGAAATACCTGCTTAATCATAAAGATGAATTTTTCTCCTTCTGGCACCAGCCATGTCACTCCTTAGAAAATAACATAACTTTTTCCGCATCACAAGGAGTCAAGATGACCCACTGCTTGCTTTGTATGTGCAGCTATCTTTGACAAACTTTATGTACAATGCCAATACATCATTTCCCTTAAAGACAGTGATTGGTGCACAACAGACTGGGCGAGTGACCTGGGGAGATATGGACCACACCTAACAGAAGTTCGTAAGTACTAACTTATAAACTTATTAATGTTACTAACTTTATCATTTGTATTCTGCTGATTTTTCATGATTATTGTTTCTTGTGTTACCAAATGTGTGGCTGAGACTCAAATAAAATTAATGATTGGCAGCTTGAAACAATTGATCAAATACTCAGTTCTATAGCATCAATGATTTTAAAAGTGTAACTCTAGGTATGGGAAGAAGCAACAAGATGAAACCCTTTCCTGAACTATAACAGAATAGTATGACAAGTGTTCCAGAAGCTTTTGGCCACTGTTAATGAGTACAATCCAGTAATAGTATATTGAGTGGGTTATCAATGAAACACTTGCCTGACATGGAAATGAGCATTCCTAGCACCATGGGACAAATTGTTCATGAAATATCTCCTAAATCTTGGTCAAAATTAGGACCTAAGGGGAAGGGATTGTAAAATAAAGAATATTGCCCACCATCCAGTTCTACAAGAAGTCATTAGCCACTGTGGTTGCTGATTTATAACACACGCTGAAAAGAATTCAGAGTGAAGAGTAGAATGAGGTACTCTGTGCTAGGGAAATGGACAGAACTGGCCCTTAGACAATTAAATATTTTCAGCAGAAATTTCTTATGAACCTGGATTCTTGTATCTTCCCATACTTAGAAAAGCATAACTAAGATGTCTGTTCCTAGTGACTAGCAGAAACTTTCTGTGGAGACATGTACTTGCTTACACGCACCCCCTTGCCAAAATCACATATATACTGTCCTCCCCATTTACCTCTTTAGAACAGTTCTCAGAACTCTCTAAGAGACTTTCCTAGATTATAATTCTGATTGACTCAAACAAAATTTTCCATTTCTTTCTTATATTGGCTATTGATTAATTTTTTGTTGACAATATCCAGGCTTGCTTTTTCACATAACAATAGCTTCTTGCAGTTAGGTACATGTTCATCCAGCTAAAAACTATATTTCTCAGCTATCCTTGTAAATATGCATGTGTAAGTAAATTCCAGACAAAAAGATGTATGCAGAAGTATTATACATCCTCTCTTTCCCTTTTTATGATGAAAGCTATTTTCTGTCTTTAAAAACTCTAACCCTAGCATTTTACCTTTCAATAGCAGATAATAGCTCTAATCTGTTCATTTCTTTCTCTCTTAGCTTGGCATCTAAGATCCAAGAATTGACCCTTTTTAAAACATGTATAATACTAGATAGGATTATTTAATACGTTTATCTGAGAGATTAATAAATTCTGCCTGAAGTCCCAAGAATGCAGTGTGGCCAGTTGGTAATATCACATCACAAGGTCTGCATTCTGTACAGAAAAGATGTATGTTAATATGCACAGCCATTATTTCCAAAAGCATTTGCACAGACACAGCGTGAAAGAGGCACCTGTAAGAAAAACTCCTCCATTAGGGCCATGGTCCATCGGTGGTGCAGCTTCCAGGATTTGGCTGGGTGACTGATGTCTGCTGCATGGAGAATCAGGGACATGGTTTTGGCTTTGTCAAGCCTGTCAAAACAAGGGCATGCTCAAATTATCAGAACAAAATAACCAACTACAGTCTTTTCCAAGTTCAAGCCCACAGATCTTTAATATGAAAAAATTATAACCTACCCTTCAGGTTGCTGCAAACTATTTCTTATATTCTTAATTTGCTGGAAGTGACCCGACATGTCTGTAGACAAAACCATTTCAATCACTAGGTTCCGAAGATCCCTGTGGAGTCATCAAAAGCAGAAAGGTTTGGCCTTTTTTCTTTGTTCTCAAGTGAAACATTTAATATTAAGAATTACATTTTATTTTTTTCTAATGGTACGAGCAGAAAAGATGTTATATTTTTAAATATAAAAGAGCTTATAGAAGTTTGGCTTTAGGATGTCGCCAGGAGAGCAATCTGTGAATGATGCTGTGTAACATCTCCTTTTAAAGAACTGGATGCTTTCCCTCTCATATACACAACCCTTCCCCACTCATACTTTCTAAATATTACTTTTAGAAATAATTAATATCAGAAAGGATCCTAACCAATTTTAGAGAAAAAGCACTCTAAAGGAAGAATTTACTATTAATAAAACTACCACCATTATTCAATATTTATTCAATCCAGACAGTGTTTTAAGAGCTTTTTATGTGAGGGCCATTATTATTTCCAATCCAAGAGGACTGAGTTGTTTGCCCAGTCACGCAGCTAGTATATAGCAGAGATAAGACTCAACTGCAAGAGTAGTACTACCAAAACTGACAGCTGGACCACTCCATTGTACCAAGTTTCCATCATAAGAACTCCAGGAAACCAAGACTACAAGTGCCTGGGAATTCTCTGTTTAAGCTCTGGGGACCTTGAGCCTGCATATCATAGACAGAGCTATTGGTACTGTTGAAATTGTAATGAAAACACTGTAAATATGTTGACCATATCTATACATGAATAAATCATTCTCACACTAAGCAGGAGATGACTGAAGTGACCTAGCAGCAGCAGCAGCAGCAGCAGCAAAGCCTTGCATGTTCTACAACTCTTTGCTTGCTCAGTACAGATAGGTTATAAAGTCACTTATGCTGGAAATCATATTTTATTTTTATTCTGTGGCCCGTAGAGTAAGCTAAATTATAAGTGTATGGCAAACTTGAATTATGATCTTGTGTCAAAGATGTTTTACCTAAAGTTGGTATGATTGAATGATTTGTTTTAAAAACAACACAGATTGGAGATTCTTGCTGAAAATTATGGGTGCTCAATTCATCTGGGTTTTTAGGATGGGAGCAATGAGAAAACAATACTCTGATTACTTACTGTTCATGATATTGCATAGCGTGCTTAGAATATACTTTTACCCAAATATTAAGGGAATGGAAGATATCAAAGAAGTTAATACAAATATTCTCAATTACATTTTTTCTTCTAAATTATGAGATATCCATGCTACTATACCAACTGTACCAAAAGTAGGAAAAATGAGAGAAAATCTTTATGAAATCTATAAGATTTAATAAATACATTGTAGTTTGCAGGGGTAATGTGAAAAAAGAAACACTAGGCCAAAAATGCATTATTTGTGCTAAACCCACATCAAACCAAGATTTAATAACTAATTTATAATTTTAACCTCCTCCAGGAGTGAAAACTTAAACCAGTCAATTATGTGGTCAGCACTAGGGAGGAAATTGCCTGATAGATCCCTATTATCCCCCTCAAAAAGGTGACTTTGCCTGAAACAATCAGATCCTTGCTAGAATAACTTTCTTGTCTTGCCTCTTTCTACTTATAAAATTCTGCCATTCTGTACAGTTATTAGGAGCTCCTTTTTACCTTTTAGATGGGATTTTGCCCAATTCACGAATTGTTGAATAAAGTCAGTAAGATCTTTAAAATTTACTCAGTTGAATTCTGTTTTGTAACAGTAATCAGTAAATGCTGCTGCTGCTAAGTCGCTTCAGTCGTGTCCAACTCTGTGCAACCCCAGAGACAGCAGCCCACCAGGCTCCCCTGTTCTCCAGGCAAGAACACTGGAGTGGGTTGCCATTTCCTTCTCCAATCAGTAAATGCTAGGTGTTATCAATAATCAACTAATAATATATCAATAAGCTAGTACACAAAGGAAATGTATTCCTTATAAATTTTTCTTGCCAAAATTTAAAAATTGCTGCAATTATGGTTACTAAAGTTACTTGAAGAAATAGATATGCAAACAGAAAACCTACAAGTCTTTAAAAAGCTATCCATATTTTAATTCTTGATGAAATAGGATTAAGGTTATACTAGTAAATGCATTTTTATAGCTTTTGGAAACAGTGTTGGATTTATTAAATTCTACCATATCATAAATCATATATAAGTCAACTCATAAATCATGTGATATTGCTTCAGGGAAGAAGCCAATTCTGACTCCTTGTTGGAACTGTCTCTTTGATTTGTTTTCTGTTGCTTTTGTTATTGTAATCATACAGAATGGTTTGCCTCAGAGAATCTTGCCCCTCTGCCTAACTGTTAAATTAAAGTGCCGTTGCTCACAACCCTGTGCCTTTGCTCACAACCCTGTCCACCTGTGGATGGCAGGAAGGAAGAAATTAACACATTTCCTGCCTGAGGTTTGCCATTCTAGGAGATGTTTGCAACATTAATAACCTTTTCACTTTGATTTCTCACCTCCCCTCACGTCTAGTCTATAAAAGAACCTGGCATCCAGACACCAATAAGATAGCTATTTTGAGGTGCTAGCCTGCCATCTTCTCTGTCTGCCTGCTCCCAAATTAAAGTCTCTTCCTTGCCTCAACACCGTCTCTAGGATTCATTGGCCTATTGTGCAGCAAACAGAGCAAGCTTGGACCCAGTAACAATATTATGGTATTTGTTAAACAAATTTGAGAATTTCCTGGCAGTCCAGTTGTTAGGACTTGGTACGTTTATTGCCAGGGTCACAGGTTCAGTCCCTCAGGGAATTATGATCCCATAAGCTGTGTGGCATGGCCAAAAAAAAAAATTATAAAACCATTCAATTAGGATGTCTTATACAGTAAGCTACTTGTTTTGTACAGTAAGCTACTGTACAAAAATATAAAACATTACAGGAGCAAACTATTAGAATAAATAATAAAGATGCTAAAGAAAAAAGTGTAATAGAAAAATAACATTGAAACAGCAACAGAATCAGAGAAGAAGATGGTTAATTCAAAGGAATAACAAAAATTAATAATGCAAATATAACCCCTGGGAAGGATAATCACTGATAAAGAAATAAATTAATATTTTAGATGGAAATAGTCAATCTCTGGGACCTTAGAAACCAACTCTTCACCTGCTTCTACCCTTGCCCTTCTATTTTCCACATACCCAACAGTGGTGCCTTTTATGATTAGANAGATGGTTAATTCAAAGGAATAACAAAAATTAATAATGCAAATATAACCCCTGGGAAGGATAATCACTGATAAAGAAATAAATTAATATTTTAGATGGAAAGAGTCAATCTCTGGGACCTTAGAAACCAACTCTTCACCTGCTTCTACCCTTGCCCTTCTATTTTCCACATACCCAACAGTGGTGCCTTTTATGATTAGATCCCAGCCTTCCTAGGTTGGTGACCCAACTGGGCTATATTTCCTGTGGAATGAAATGTAAGACCTGAACTGGGTTCCCAAAACAAAATGCCTCTTTCCTCCCATGTTAGAGCTTTTTCTATGTCTGTAAAAATGAGCCCATATTTTTTCTGGCCTTGAAAATCCAGAAAATTTGAATATTTGAAAAAAATCACCATGGGAAATTAGGGCTTCTTTAAAACTCTAAATTAACCTCTTATTTCTTTATTTTGAGGCAGACCTTAATCCCAGGTTACTTCTTTGGACATTTCCTTTCAGCTTGATTTTAATTAAAAAACATATCTTTGATGTTTGCATCTGAATTGGATTTTTTCAGTGCATTAACTGATTTAATGAGATCTTTGTTAAAGATAAAGGCTTTTAAAAATATATAAGTAGGTCACAGAATACTATGGATGTCAGTTCAGTTCACTCAGTTGTGGCCAACTTTTTTGTGACCCCATGGACTCCAGGAAGCCAGGCCTCCCTATCCATCACCAACTCCCAGAGTTTACTCAAAGTCATGTCCATTGAGCTGGTGATGCCATCCAACCATCTCATCCTCTGTTGTCCCCTTCTCCTTCTGCCTTCAATCTTTCCCAGCATCAGGGTCTTTTCCAGTGAGTCAGCTCTTTGCATCAGGTGGCCAAAGTACTGGAGTTTCAGCTTCAGCATCAGTCCTTCCA
>SJYT01027875.1:122558-167195 GCA_006410635.1 Cephalophus harveyi | reverse complement strand
TTCTTCACAGTCCAACTCTCACATCCATACATGACCACAGGAAAAACTATAGCCTTGACTAGACAGACCTTTGTTGGCAAAGTAATATCTCTGCTTTTGAATATGCTATCTATGTTGGTCATAACTTTCCTTCCAAGGAGTAAGCGTCTTTTAATTTCATGGCTGCAATCATCATCTGCAGTGATTTTGGAGCCCCAAAAAATAAAGTCTGACACTGTTTCCACTGTTTCCCCATCTATTTCCTATGAAGTTATGGGACAAGATGCCATTATCTTCGTTTTCTGAATGTTGAGCTTTAGGCCAACTTTTTCACTCTCCTCCTTCACTTTCATCAAGAGGCTTTTTAGTTCCTCTTCACTTTCTGCCATAAGGGTGGTATCATCTGCATATCTGAGGTTATTGATATTTCTCCTGGCAATCTTGATTCCAGCTTGTGCTTATTCCACCCCAGCATTTCTCATGATGTACTCTGCATAGAAGTTAAATAAGCAGGATGACAATATACAATCTTGACACACTCTTTTTCCTATTTAGAACCAGTCTGTTGTTCCATGTCCAGTTCTAACTGTTGCTTCCTGACCTGCATACAGGTTTCTCAAGAGGCAGGTCAGGTGGTCTGGTATTCCCATCTCTTTCTGAATTTTCCAGAGTTTATTGTGATCCTCAGAGTCAAAGGCTTTGGCATAGTCAATAAAGCAGAAATAGATGTTTTTCTGGAACTCTCTTGCTTTTGTCCATGATCCAGTGGATGTTGGCAATTTGATCTCTGGTTCCTCCACCTTTTGTAAAACCAGTGTGAACATCTGGAAGTTCACAGTTCATGTATTGCTGAAGCCTGGCTTGGAGAATTTTGAGCATGACTTTACTAGCGTGTGAGATGAGTTCAATTGTGCAGTATTTTGAGCATTCTTTGGCATTGCCTGTCTTTGGGATTAGAATGAAAACTGACCTTTACCAGTCCCGTGTCCACTACTAAGTTTTCCAAATTTGCTGGCATATTGAGTGCAGCACTTTCACAGCATCATCTTTCAGGATTTGAAATAACTCAACTGGAATTCCATCACCTCCACTAGCTTTGTTCATAGTGATACTTCCTAAGGCGCACTTGATTTCACATTCCAGGATGCCTGGCTCTAGGTGAGTGATCACACCATCATAATTATCTAGATCATGAAGATCTTTTTTGTACAGTGCATATCCCTCATGACATATAATATGGAGAATCTTTTCATATGCTAATTTGTCATCTGTATATCTTCTTTGGTGAAGTGTCTGTGAAGGAGCATTTTTAAAATCAGGCTGTTTGTTTCCTTATTGTTGACTTTTATGAGTTTTTTATATGTTTTTTACAATAGCCTTTTATCATATGTACCTTTTGAAAACATTTTCTCCTACTCTTTGGCTAATCTTGTAACACTCCTGCTATACATAAGATCATCTAGATTTTTTCCTATGTTATTTTCTAGGCGTTTAGGAGTTTTTCATTTTACATTTAGGTCTATTATTCATCTTAAATTAATTTCTGTGAACAGTATAAGGTTTGTGTCTGGATTCTTTTTTTTTTTTTTTTAATTTATGTGCCTGTCTAGTTGTTCCGGCACCATTTGTTGAAGAGACTATATTTGCTCCATTGTATTGCATTTGCTTCTTTGTTAAAGATCAAATTCAGAAGGAAATCTACTGGGGGGAGGTGATATATGCTATTAGTATCTGCATATGTTATTCCACTTTTATAATAGTTCTGGAAACAAAAGAGGAAGTAGCTATTCTAGTGCCTAATAGGTCATTTCCTTTTAAATTTTATTACCAATAATGATAGCTCAATATACAGAAAATTGAACTAGGAACACATATATCAATCCTTTTGAGAGAAAATTAAATATATTTTGTGCAAGTATCTCCAGAAATTTGCTGAGATCATGGGTGAAACTGTGATTTGCAAATCACATATTTTGTATCATACTATCTCAGATTTAACCATGGCAGTTTTGTCAAGTTTATTGTATAATATGGATATAAGTATCACTATTTCTTCCTTTCATCAACAAGCAAAGATGTGTTTTTTAATCAGATTTAATTACAGCAAAGTCTATGTGATTTGTCTCATAAATCCAACATGATGCTGAGAATACAGAATGGTTTTAATGTTTGAAATAATCTCTGACTGCTATGGAAAGAACAGAATTCTAAGCAATACTCCGTGTCCATGGTAACATGTTGCTTAGCATTTGCTTTTCACAAACAGGAAATTATCTCTATTTATTTACACTTTCAAGGATTTCTATGGCTTATAATGTCTGTTGAACTCAAATCTAGCCTTGCACCATGTTTTAAATTATTTTTCAGACATTGTACATTATCTAGTAAATAGGTTTCCATATTAGAAAAGCAACTCTAAATCCAAGTAACAAACAATAATATAAAATACAAATTATAATTATCAGTAACATAAGACCCATATATATTTGGACAAAATGTGAAGTCAACAGAGCTTCTAAAAGCACATCATGTTGTTGCATCTGTGATTATCGCAACCTTTTTGTTCATAAAATGTTCAAGTTCTTGTAGCATTAATCCATTAAATAATTGATCCTAATAGAAAATTTATAAGAAAACAAATAAAATACTAGACCTTTCCCTCACTTTTTATACAAAGCTTTTTAATATAAAATGGTGAAAAGTGTATTCTTCCTCATCTTCCTCCNTTTTTGTTCATAAAATGTTCAAGTTCTTGTAGCATTAATCCATTAAATAATTGATCCTAATAGAAAATTTATAAGAAAACAAATAAAATACTAGACCTTTCCCTCACTTTTTATACAAAGCTTTTTAATATAAAATGGTGAAAAGTGTATTCTTCCTCATCTTCCTCCTCCCTCTCCTCTTTCTCCTTCTCTTCCTCCTCCTTCTTTTTCACCATCTGCTTTTCTTCTCTGCTGTCTAAAGTATAAGTAAGTTACGAATCTTCATCCAGTTGTAAATCAAAGATAAAAGGAGAAAGCTAGGAATGATCATTTGTATTGCTCCTGGAGGCCAGTCCATTGCCTTTACTTTTCAAAGTAGAAAGACTAAGAAATGTTTTTTTGGAAGCAGATCACTTGCTCCCTTCTCTAATTCCCAAAACTGTGACCCTACTCAGGGCCCAGCTCAGCAATGAGCTATCTTTAAAATCCCACTTATGGAAGTTAGTGGATGTAGAAGAGCCTTTGCTAAGCAAAAATGATCTGCATAGTTTCCCTTTCCTTTGATGTTTAACACAAATGAAAACAAGACATCTCTATATGCTATAAATATGAGGTGAGTAACGTTCTTGCTGCACAACCAGACTTCAAGGTCTTCCTGGTCACTTCATGCTCTTTTAATCTGGGAGACTCTAGGGACAGACAGAATGCTTTCTCCAACATTTCACTGTCTGGATTCCAACTCTTCTGTCTCGGTTAAGGGGCCATAATTTTCAAGTCCATCCATTGAAGGCTATAAAAGATCATGACTGTTATATGCCTGTCTTTGGCCACAGGAGCAGAGTTACATTAAGTAGCCTGGATTGAGAGCAAGTGTCCCTCATCTCGGTTTCTCAACCCTGCTACTGCCATCAGGTGACCATGTGCATATAGTTGGGTAATTTCCTCTATTGAGATATTTGTTTTCTCTTCTTAGACTGTGAGGATTAGACCACAGGGTATAGAATGTGGATCTCAGAAACTGTAGGGTCCCTTGAAGCTCTAAAATGCCAAGTATTTTAATGTTTCTATGCTCCCCACATAAAAACAACAAATTCCTATAGCTAGGAAGTCAGCTTTAAAAATATTGCTGTTAAAAAACTGCACAAAAAAAGACCCCACAAAAATCTGCACATGAACATTTACATAAACTGTGAAATTGAGAAGAAACCAAGATATCCTTCAGTAGTTGAATAAGTGAACTCTGGGACATCCACACACTAGCCTATTATCCAGTAATAAAAAGAAATGAGCTATCAACTCATGAAAAGACATAGAGGAACCTTAAATGCATAGTGTTAAGTGGAAGAAACCAGTTTGAAAAGGCTTTATACTGTAGTATTTCAACTATATGACATTTTGGAGAAGGCAAAACTGGAGACCTTAATAAGATCAGGGATTGCAGTGGTTAAAGCAGGAAGGAGGGAGGCTGGAAACGGAGTGAAATCAGTCTCTCAATAACTTACATCTCCATCTTAAGCATCTCTGACCAGTGGAAGACCCAGAAATTCAGGATCCTGTGTATACAAGTGAATTGGAACCTGATGGTCCTGGACCAAATTCTGCCTCTTGGAGCAATGAGATCTCTTTGCAACCAGAAAGAGCTTAAAGCCCCTTTCTATTAAGGACTGAATGAGTTTCCCCAAATTATGTTTATAATCCTGACCCCAGCACCTTAGAATGTGACTGCATTTGAAGCTAAGGCCTTTAAAGACATAACTAATGTTAAAAGAGGTCATAAGGGTGGGGCCCTAAGCCAATATGACTGATGTCCTTGTAAGACCAGGAAGAGACCGCAAGGTATGCTCAAGCAAGAAAAAAGGTCACTGAGGACACAGCAAGAAGTCAGCCATCTGGAAGCCTAGGGGAGAGGCCTCCGAAGAAACCAAACTTGCTTACACTTTGATTTTGCATGTTTAGTCTTTAGGACCTTGAGAAAATGTCTGTTATTGAAGCCACCCAAACTGTAGTATTGTGTGACAGCCTTAACCAACTAATACACCTCTACTCTGATATTTTGATTCTAATAACTACCATTATCACCACAATTAAAAATCCAATTTTCTAATTGTTTTAAATTGAACATTTCTTATTAACCTGTAAATAAGATTTCTCTTATTTTTAGATTTTTTTTTCAAAAATAAATTTTCATTGCTTTCAAATACATAATGACACTAAACTGATGCCTTGACATGAAACTGACAAACTGACATCAAACAAATGATGCAAGATTTGTTCCAGTGAATAAATGTCTGACTTGTGTGACAGTTCAACATAAGTTCTGGGCAGAGAAAACCTATCTTATACATTTTTATGTTCTTTAAATTGCTAAATATGTCACCAAAAAATACAAGATTCTTGATAAATAGGAACTGACTGAAGTGTTTGTAGCTTAAGGCATTTTGCTAAAATTTATTAAATTCATTTTTTTAGACATCTTCATTATTATTTTGAAATCCTCTTAAAGCATAAGTAATACTCAGAAAAATAAACGTCAAATTTTAACTTAGAAAAGTTAATCCTTTACCTTACCTTGTCTGAATATGAAAATTGTTTGTAGTCCCTGTATGCTCATAGTCATGAATGGCAGCGGCAAAGACCATTGCTAAAATTTCCAGTTCAGTGAGCCAGTGCTATTAAATTAAGGAAAGATTCCATCACATCAAAAAATAGAGTCAATGTTGTCTTTCTACAGAAAGCTTCATTGTACACAGGATAAATCATTACAAAAATTCTTTGTATAAAGTTTAAATACTTTTCCCTGTTTCATCTCCATTCACTGTACATGGTGGATGCTTCACAAGGTTGATGATTGTTTAATGACTTGTAAGTTTAAAATCTAGACATTATAATTTTCCTTGTTAATTGGAAAAAATGATAATTTTATATCATTTAAAAGGTGAGCTCTAAATGAATTTTGAATTTATAGCCTTACCAATTTGGGTTCTAATGAAATCACTTAGAGTTTAGTAATTTTTAACATATAACTCACACAATATTAAAATGACTTTTAGCTCAACTTTTGTAGAAGAATGTATTATGAGAAAAGAGTTGAAAATGTTTACTTTGGTCATTAGAGAAAATGAACTTAAGTTTTATATTGAGAAATTTAGAAGAGTTTCCAAGAGTTTATCATTTGCTCTTCATAATACATCTATTTTATGACTATAACAGTTAAACTTAATAGCAATGAAAGAGTAAATGTTTTCACATAAAATCCAGAGCACTGCTTCAAATACATTGATATTTTGCTGTTATCAATTGGATAGTTTAACAAACTTTCTCTACTGTTATAAGTTCATTTAGGTAATTCAATAGTTTGTTCACCACTCACATTTTGTGTAACACTTTAACTGCATGGTTCAATATGACAATCACATGTGACTACTTAAATTAAAAATAAGTAAAATTAAGTTCTCTTTTTCAGTCACAGTAGTCACATGTCAATTGCTCAATAGTGGCAAGTGGCTATTTTATAGAACAGTCCAGACAGAAAACGTTTCTATCACCACAGAAGTTCTATTGGAGGGCTCTGTAAGTGGGTAGTACTTGATGGCAGGAATGGAAGACCCAAAATGACATGGAACTTGCTCTTAATGATCTTATTCCATATACATGGAAAAGTCTTTGCACAAAGTAGCAGAAAAATACAATGTAAAGTACAGGCATACTTGATGAAAACTCACAGAATAAAGGTCTACACCTTTATTACACCTAGAACATCTATTTGGTGGCAGTGGATCTTGGATGAAGGATGGACAAATTTGGTAGTTAAATGCAAGGTTGAGAACAGAGAGATTCTGAATAGAAAGAGTAAATATGGAATGGTACTGTCGAGGCCTATATGGAAATTGTACTGCTAACACTACAATTGTGTTGAAGAGTCAAATGAAGGGAGACTGAAAAGAGAAGGTGGAGTATAGGAAAGAGTCGATAGATTACCTTTATTAGAGCTGATGAATTAGGATTTGAATAAAAGTCAAGGAGAAGCCTCTGTAAGTCTATGAATCAAACAGTGGAGGTGACATTGTTGAGTTTCATGGTTGCCAAAAGGCACAGTCTTATTCATCTCTGCTTCTTTCATATAAGACATCATGGTATTTGGCACATAGTAGGAACTTAACATTTGTCTGTTGAATTGAATTTCACCAGTTTTAATATCAGGAGGAAGTAATACGGAATGGTGGGAAGAGACTGTGCAATCAGAGAATTCTGGTTTTAAACCTGGCAAATAAGTTATTTACTCTCTCAGGCACAGTTTCCATGAAAAGAGAATTAGTGATCATCCCCCTGTGGGCTTTAAAACAAATTTAAAGTTGATATATGTGTTGCACCTAGCACAAGTCTTAAATACAGAATAAATGGCATTTTACTGAGCTTATTACCTTAAATGGGCTTCCCTTGTGGCTCAGTTGGTAAAGAATCTACCTGCAATGAGGAGACCTGCGTTCATTCCCTGGGTTGGGAAGATCCTCTGGAGAAGTGAAAGCCTACCCACTCCAGTATTCTGGACTACAGAATTCCATGGACTATATAGCCCATGCAGTCGCAAAGAGTTGGACACAACTGAGTGACTTTCATCTCCTTAAATACACTGTTTAAGGTATTGAATCTGGAAAATAATCCTATGGACGGAGGAGCCTGGTAGGCTGAAGTCCATGGGGTTGCTAAGAGTTGGACACGATTGAGCTACTTCACTTTCACTTTTCACTATCATGCATTGGAGAAGGAAATGGCAACCCACTCTAGTGTTCTTGCCTGGAGAATCCTAGGGACGGGGGAGCCTGGTGGGCTGCCATCTCTGGGGTCGCACAGAGTCGGACATGACTGAAGCGACTTAGCAGCAGCAGGAGCAGCATATTTCTGTTCTGTTCTGTTCAGTCGCTCAGTCACAGAGAGGACAAGTCACAGAGAATAAGCCTGAATCATATCACTCTTCCCAACCAGAACAGTGGTCAGTACATAACCTAAGTTCTTCTTATTCCCAATGGACAGAAATAAAGAGAAATAAAGACTCTTTGCGACCCCATGAATTGCAGCATGCCAGGCCTCCCTGTCCATCACCAACTTCCGGAGTTCACTCAGATTCACGTCCATCGAGTCAGTGATGCCATCCAGCCATCTCATCCTTGGTCGTCCCCTTCTCCTCCTGCCCCCAATCCCTCCCAGCATCAAAATCTTTTCCAATGAGTCAACTCTTCGCACTGATTGCAATTCAAAAATAAATGCCTCACAGTTGGATGACTGAAGCAGAAATGATATTCAGAACCAAGGAGAGTTGATATAACTAGCTGCACTGTGTTTATAGGTTCATTTAATTGTGAGTCATTAAAAGGAAATGACATATTAAAGGCTTATGTTACAGGCTGAACTGGGACTGAGCCTCCAATGTCCCCATTGAGACTATGGAATTAAACACCATGAAATGAATAGCAATTTAAGTTAAACCAGATTTTGTAACCCCCAGAAATCCATTGCTTCATTAAAGAAAATTGTTGTTAGGGAAAAAATCACCCATCTTCTTAAATATTTCCTATTGGTTATACTTAAGGTTTACAGACTTACCTGTGATTTTTAAAAGCAACATTTTATATCTACTATAATAACAGAGACTATGAAGCTGCAATTGTAAAAAAAATTAAATTAGGAAATCAGAGATAAATTTTAATTATACATTATCTCAAAGTATTTAAAATTGTTATCTTCCTAGCTGTCAAAATTGATTATACATATGCTTCCTGTTTTTGGTCTTATTAATCTCTGCCTCCCATAAACAGTACTTCCTTCATGAATTCATCTTGTTTATTGTCACACTATCATCTTAACAATTAAATTTAACATAGCAAACTAGTTTGGGAAGAGAGAAACATTGAACATTCACATTTAACTGAAAAATACATCTATTTCATAATAGTGAAAGTAGAGCTGGGGGCTAATTTTTATCTCCTTAGTTGACAATTTATTTTATACTGGTGTCAAATGAGAATTCTAACTCAGAAAATGGTTGCTTAAATTCAAGGATTTTGTAAATGACTCATGAGGACAAGTCACAGAGAATAAGCCTGAATCATATCACTCTTCCCAACCAGAACAGTGGTCAGTACATAACCTAAGTTCTTCTTATTCCCAATGGACAGAAATAAAGAGTTAAAATGAAGAGTCATGAGGAGTGCAGATATTGTGCTTCATCTAAACTGCATTTTGCCTAGAGAAATGCTCAGGTAGACTTACTTGTAAAGCCCTCAGATTATACCAGAGAAAGGTATTAACTGCCATTAACACCATGTACAGCGTTGATGGAAAGAAAGGAGAAGGAACTAACATTAATTGGACATTTTAGGCAGATGGTTTCATTTCATTTTTATAATCACCCTATTTACCATTTACAAGGTAAATGTTTTAAATCTCATTTGTCAGATAACACAGCCAAACCCTAAAGAAGTGAATCAATCTGCAGTAGGTCACATAGCTTTCAAATGGCAGGGCAGGAATTCAAACTGAGATCTGTCTGATTCCAAAACTTCTGTTCTTTCAACAGATCACAATGTTCCTTCTGTGGATGACAATAGCCTTCATTATTTAAGGGAGGCAATATGTTAAATACATTCTTCTAAGGTTTCAAAAGCAGAATTTCCAGATAATTTAACTGGATACACTGATGGGTAGAGACACTAACAAAGCTTTAAGACTTATGATGTAATTTTCATATCTGAATTATTTTGTGTGTGTGTGTATACAATAGAGAATGTATGTGTGTGTATGTGTGCATGTGTGTGTGTATAAGCCTGGGAGAATTTTAGGTTAGAAAGTCACATTAACCTGTTAGTTCCTGCTGTATCTAAAAAAGTATAATTAATAACCCCTTACATTATAGGTAGTTTTGAATCTTTTTTCTCTTTCCCTTTGAATAGACTGAGTTAGTTTGCTATAACTAACCCAATGTGGAAAGTGAGTATATTATAATAGTATTAATATATAATACATATAAGTTGATATATAGTATAATAAATTGATAATAGTTCTTACTAATTGCTGTTATGTTTTAGGAACTAGGTTAGGTTTACACATATGATATCATTACTCCTCACTGTCATACTGTAAGGTGGTTGGCATTATTAAACCACATTTTAGTGACAAGGGAACAGAAGTAAACAGTAAGGAAGCTAGGTAGTGGGGAAGTTAGGTTTGAAATCAATATCTGCTTGCCTTGAAAGCCCACACTGTGTCCACTCTTCCAAACACTGTTGTATTGGAAGTCATTTATAAGAACAGAATTTCCATGTAGCTTGTAGAATAGAGACATAGTGGCAAACTTTTGTAGATAGATTGGAGAAAAATTGAGTCGTTTCAAAGTATGAGGCTATTTCTGGGTGTAGTCAGTGGACTACCAGTTCCAAAGGAATAGTTTCCAAGTTACTTCTCTTCGACTCAGTATCAGAGAGCACACAATTGCCAGGAGCCCTCAAATATAAGCGGTCTCTTGCCAAGGCCCTCAGATGGTTTCATATTCAAAGAGTCATTTGGAAGCGGGGTGACAGTACATGGTGAAGCATTTGATATTCAGCAAATAGCTCAAGCTACCACACACCCCTGTCACCCTGCACAGAGCAACAAGTTAAGTGACAAAAGGAGAGAGAGAGACACAGAGGGTCAGCTGTCTTATCAGCTCTGCACTGCCTACTCCAGGCCTGGGAGTATCCCAATATGACGCTAACAAACTGAAGGACCTTGGCTCCATCGTAATCCTGTTCAGGCAATGGTCCCAGGGACAGTTTGCAGCTAACAGGCTGCACTGGTCACCTGACAGTGTTAGCCTGCTACTGGAGTGCTCCATAAATGCCATGCTGATAAAACCATTCTGCAACAGCAGGGCATTGACTAAAACACTAACGTAAGTGACCCTGTCATCTCCATATCAAATCTTTGGGTCTTCAGCTAAATGCATATTTCTATAAGGCTTTTTTTGTTTGTTTGTTTCAAAGAACCAATACATTCATATGTGTGAAAATTAATACTCAACTCCTACCACTTTTTTTTTAAATCTAAAAAGCTTATTAAAATAACTTGCAGAAAACTATTGAGCTGGTAGTATAACCTAGTTTTGACAAAATAGTCAATACACCGAAAATTCATTTTGCTTTTCCTCTCATCATCAACCATAAAATTTCACATTAGTTTAAATGTATTTTCCTGATCCTAGACAACACTGACAGTCTCCAACTCAACTATTTTTGTAATGGCCAAGCTAAGGGAAAAGAATTGAGTCCACAACACTTTTCTTGTTAAAGGATGAATTTAGAAATAAGTTTCTAAACCAAACCTGCTATAGTATAGTGAAGCTATATTTATCGGTTAGTATCTCAAAAAGTGACTATGTCATCTTTACTAACAATTTAAACTTTCTAGGAGTCATGCCAGGCTGGGCCAGATTTCCCATCTCCCAGAGAAGTTGGAATAGCTTTTTAGATTCTGGAACAAGCCTTCCTTGCAAGTCTGAGGGTAAACTCACATTGTAGGTTTGAATTTCTCTATTTGCCCGCTAATATAGCATCCATCATCTGTTTAATGTCATCTTCAGCACAGAGATTGCAAAGCTGCACTAGGAGACTTTTATTTGGTTGCCTTTACACTTGCAGTACTTAAGCAAAAATGTATTTTAGAACAACATCCTGGTTACCTACCACCCTAAAATGGCATATATCTTCTCCTCATACTTCATAATTAAAGCAGATATTTTTATACCAAAGCAGGAAGAGCTTTCCCATTCTATTTTGTTCTGAGAAAACGCAATTAGTTCAGTTTCCATTTCAGACTAACACTTTCAGTTAACTTTTCAATGCCACAGAATTCAGAAAACAGGAAATGATAAACATGTAAAATGAAAACCACCTCACTATCAGATTCAAGACCAAGGCCTTAGAAAGGAAGAAGCAAGCGAATCAAACCAGGAAGATGTTACAGCATTTATCAGGTGTCAGGAGGCTCTTTGTTTTTCACTCTAATTGTCATGCATATAAAACCCAGGGAAAACAGAGTTCAAGGGACAGCTGTGGCAATGAAGTCTGATTAAACCAATGGGAGCTTTAAAAGAATTTGTGTGTATGTGTGTATGCATGTATGCTGGGAAGAGAAAGAGATATAAAGAAAGTAATATATACTACTTTTTAAAATTGTGCAATATTTTAAAGCTATATCTTTGAATGTTTGTTTCTACTTATTATTGCTAACTTCTGCTTCCTCCCTTTAAGTGTCAAATGAATTGTAAGTAAACTTCAACCAAGGACCAAGTCCAACCATGACTACATTTGATTTGGCTCATTGGGCACATTTATGCCTTAACTGAGTGATATCTATATTTACAACTTAAAAAGAGAATACAAAGGTACAATTACATATAATTCAGCCTTCTAGAAGGTTACAAGAGAATCTTGCTACTGCATCAGTAAAGGTTTTTGGTTTTTGCCTCCCCCAAAGTAGGCCTTAACTCCAAAGCAGTTATATTACTTGCTGATCCTGTGAATATAATAAGAATTTCTACTGAATTGGCGGTGATATTCCAAAAACTTTCTTCATTAAAAGCCCAGCTGAGCTCCCAGCTACTAGCCATTGTCAACTGTCAGCCATATGACTGAACCACTGTGGATACCTGCCCAGTGATGTCTTCAGATATCTGTGTCCATAGTTGCTAGCTGGTCACATGAGAGACCCCAAGTGAGAACCTTCTGTTTGGGACCCTTCCAACCAACAACCCTTGAGAAATCTGATAAACTATTGTTATAAGCCATTGAGGCTTAGAGTAGTTTGTTTTGAAGAAACAGATAATTGAAACACTGGGCAGGAGTGGAATCTGAGCTTAAAGCACTGATGGATCTGCAATATTTAGAGGCAAAAAAAAAAAAGATGGAGAAGTAAAATAGATAATTTCTTTAGTCGTTGTGTGAGACACCTTTCGACATTCACAGCAAAGGGATCTTATGTAGTAAATACTACTCTGGATTCTTGGGGAGAAATGTTTATAACACACGGGTATACAATAAACTTGGAGAATCGTGTACCTGTTATACGTTTTCAAGATCTGCAGGACTCCATATTGTGTCTGTAAGGGCTTTGCCTGGCACTGGGTAAGGAATACAGTCTCTGGGGCAGAATGATGAAATGTGGAGGAGTACTAGTCACGTAGCTCTGAATGCCAGTGACCCATACCAATAAAAAGGACGTGATGTCTGAAATCTAAACAGGTAGGCAATGTATGTTGTGGGGTTTGCTAGACCATTCTACCTATTCTACTTACATGTGTTTTATGGTACTCCTTCATGTAGGTCAATACATGAGAATTCAAAAATGGACTTAGATTTTGGGGATCTCAACAATGACTCATACCTTGGGATGAACCCCTCCCAGTTTGGAACCTTCAGAAGGAAGGACTGCCCGTCCCTTTTTGTCTCTTGGAAGTCATCCTATGCTCTGAGACATTACAGGAATTCCAGGCTATCTGACTTCCCATCGTCTACTCATTGTTGTCCCAGGATTTGTACTGCTGAACCATTTATCCAGTCATCAACTGATCCATTCGGATGCAAAGAGGAAGAAGAAGAATTTGGAAAAATCCACATGAATAATTTACAAAAAATATCTATTAGGATTTGATTGTAATTAATGATACAAGCGTGTAAAAGAGAAAAAGCTAGTGAGGTCAGCCTGGTTAATGAAATGAGGGAAGAACACTACAACTCACTTTTATTGCAAAGGCTTTTTTTCTAGGTCACTTTTCTGGAGGTTGATTCCTATGGGGAAAGTGAGTGAGTGTTGGTCGCTCAGTCATGTCTGACCCTCTGCAACAACATAGACAGTAGGTAGCCTGCCAGGATCCTCTGTCCATGGAATTCTCCAGGCAAGAACCCTGGGGTGGGTTGTGATTCCCTTCTCCAGGGGATCTTCCCGACCCACAGATTGAATCCTGGTCTCCTGTATTGCAGGTGGATTCTTTACCATCTATCTGAGCCACAGGAATTTATAAATGAAAATGTCATATGGTCCAAATTTTCAAAAAATTGCAGTATATTTTCACTTGCTTCTGGAGATGTTTTTTCACTGAAATAAAATATTTTTTAAAAATGTATATTATAGATAACTTGTTAACCCTCAAAAATCCAGAAGATAGTTACTTATAATACTTTTATGAGTATTAAAGAAACAATGAGAAGGGAATGGGATTAGATGTTGCAAACTAACAAACTTCAATCACAAAGACTTTCTTACCATGATACCTGTATGAAGCATTATGTAATGCACAGTTTGAGTGACATCAGCTGCATGAATCAAATTGTGGTATGGATTTTTGTACTTGCTGTAACCAACTTCTAGAGCTTCTGCAAAGGCAATTAGGCAAGAAACAGGAATCTGCAGAAAGTAATAATTATGATTATATTTTGACCAAGAGAGTGGCACTAAATTAACATGAGCACAAAGATGTTGGGATGGGACACATTAGTGAGTCAGATGTGGGCAGTAGTTTTTTAAAGTTAAATGTGGATTGTTCCAAGAAAACAGTTCATTAATCTGTCAGTTTTCAATGCTGATGAGAATTATAACCCCCAAATGTTTAATTAAGATAGATAAAATAACAGTCTTAACCATATAGCAGTCTTTAAATTTTTATATCTTCTAGAGTCAAATAAGAAGGCTAGTTTCTAAAGGCGTAAAATTTTCCAATTTCAACTGGTAAAATCTAGTTTTTCTATCAGTAATTCAAGGAGGTTAAAATAAATGACCTCCAACTAACTTCTAACTCTAAAAATATCATGACTCCATAGAAACACACTTAGAAATCTGAATCAAATTTGTTGCTGAGATAGCTCTAAGTGAGGTTAATTAGAAGCCCTTTCAGTTTAAGAAAAGCTGCCAGAAATGGTTCATTTTGCATTTTAGGAAACTCGTATTTCTTTAAGACACAGATTCCAATGTTTACATGAGTGTACCATGAATAATTTAAGGTGACATTCGTATCTTGTTGCAGTGACGCTATCATGGCTTTATGATACCAGGTGGAAATAAAGAAATGTCAGTGATTTGTGGAGAAGAGCCATATTGTGTGGTGAACTCATCCCCACAGTTCTGTGATCTGCCAACCCAGAAACATTTTTACATGAATTGATTAATGAATCAATGTTTTGCATTTTCACTCTCATACAGATACCTCATTCTAAGAGCATTTTACTTTTGTTCCATGTTTCTGACCTTGAAACGGTTGATAAGATCATATCTGGTGAATAGTTCATAAATCATAAACTTCAGACTATGTTCTCCACTTGCTTCATTCAAGGCAAATACATCAAAAGACCATTTATCAACATCCTGTAGGAAAAATGTAAATATTTTAGATGGCAACATCACATGGCTTTGTTTCTTTCTATGAAAAATTCTTAGAAAGATCAGCAATTATACATCCAGCGGGTCAGATTTCAATTCAGCACTTACTTTCACCAGTATCTGATATGACAGGGACACAGTGTCTACGGATCCACAACAGTGAAGTCTATAATAGTTAAGTTCTTTCCCTTAATCCCAAGGTTATTCAATTTAATAAAATAAACTATAACTCCCTTATCCTTAGTCTCTCTCCAAATGAAAGCCATAAATCATTGTCCCAAAGTGGGCCTAATTTACAGTAGAGTTCCAGGTTATGTGGGTGATTTAACTGAGGGAGAGAGGGAAGATAACCCCAATTTATCTTCCCCACCCATACACCTACTATACCAGTTGAACGTCACCTTTTAAGAGCTACTAATTTGGTTTAGACCTTTGGTGTTTTGAGTCTTCATTTTTTTTCAAGATGCAGATACTTCCTTGGTGGCTCTGTGGTAAAGAATTTGCCTGGCAATGTGGGAGACACAGGTTCAGTCCCTGGTCTGAGAATATCCCACACGCTGCAGACCAGTTAAGCCTGTGCACCGCAACTACTGAGCCTGTGCTCCAGAGGCCGGAAGCGGCAACTGCGGGGCCCACGTGCCACAACTCCTGAAGCCCGCGTGCTCGAGAGTCTGTGCTCTGCAGCAAGAGAAGCCGCTGCAATGAGAAGCCTGTGCACCACAACTGGAGAACAGACCCCATTCTCCACGACTAGAGAAACACCTGCTCAGCAATGAGTAACCAGCACAGCCAAAAATAAATAATAAATTTATTTTCTCCAGTTGTGCACCACAACTGGAGAATAGACCCCGTTCTCCACGACTAGAGAAATACCTGCTCAGCAATGAGTAACCAGCACAGCCAAAAATAAGTAAATAGATAATTTTGTTTTAAATATGCAGGTGCTCTAGAGAGATAGAGTACTGTTTCTAGGTAGAGTAATAGTACCTTATTCCTCACTCTAACCTTGGCTGATTCATCTTTACTTTTTTACTAGGGTCAGATGGTGAGATAAAGGAAGTGGGCCTCTTCACTGGGGAGGAGGATAGCGTTTTTGGCATTTCAGGCAATTCCCCAGGAAAGTGATCAGGCCTGTAGTGAAACAGATACCCTATGAAAGTACCCCCTAATTGTGGGAAAGAGGGCAATGAGCAGGTATATCAAACCACTCCAGCCACGTAATGATATTGATTCAGGTAATTCCAGGAGAAAAACTTGCAGAAAAGTCCACAAATGGACTTGCAGCAAGTGTTATGAGTACATTAAAGATGTATTAAGATAAAGTTTGAGTTTGCAATCATAAATAAATCACTGAAACTTAGAAATCTACAGAAATACAGCAGAATCAGAGTTCTAATGATTATCAGAAATTATTAGCAAAGTCTAGTGTTTGCACACACAGAATGGGTTTAGTATTGAACAGTAAGTAGATAACCTTAAAGCTGTATATTAATTTCAAATTTAAGCAGGCCCTGTGTTAGAACTTTTCATTTAGCATATTTCACAGAGATAACAATACATAATGTAATAAGCTGTAAATCTGATAAACAGTATTCAAGCCATCTTTTAAAACTCTTTCTTTTGACAAATAGTAACAATAAATCCAAATGTAGTTTTAATCATTTGGGAACACCAAGGAAATATTTTTTGGCTTGCTTGTGTACCTTTGTTAAATTCTTTGCATTTGGCCTTGATTTGAACCCAAAATACTTGCTTGATCTGTTTGTAAATTTAAAATCTCTCAGAGTTCTGTTAGAAGTCATTTTGCCATTAATAAAGCTCAAAGGAGACCAACAAATCCCTTACTAAATTCCAAAGCTAACACAGAGGAATCAGTTCAGACTGTTACAAAGCTGCTGTTTACAGTTCCTGCTAGGGGTTTCCAACTGAGTGAAAGGTTAATTCTCCATTTGGGGGCATTTTTTTTTTTATCAACAATGATAATTTATATCTGTAAACTTCTGCAGATGCTTGGCTTTTACTTTGTCAGCCTGAGAACAAACAAGGCAAGGAGGTAGCTCAGGAAATTAGAATTATTAACACATTCTTAGTGATAATTCTCCACAACCTGTTAGTTCATGTCTCCTCTATACTACATTTTTGAAATCTGCTTGCATTCTCTCATACCAAAATATTCTGTTAGTTGGTTTCTATAAAAATAAAATTAAGAGACTTTCTTGCCTACAGTTGAGGAAATAATGAGGAAATAAAAATCTTTTAAGAGCTAAGGAATAATTCATATCCAATAATATGACATTTCAGTTATATACCTGCCTCTATTATAGTTTTAGAAACATGAATATAAAAAACATGAATATAAAAAAACAAATTGCTTTTTTAAATGAATAAGATTGAAATCTCATATGCAGCAGAGAAAAAAACAAATGCAGAGAAAAAAACAAAGGGGATGCAAAGAGGATGCTTACAAGGGAATAGAGGAACAAAAGAAATCAATATAAATGTAAACTAGGAAAGGGGTTTAATATATATCAAAAATAAAGTAACTTGGTATATTCTGTTTCTAGTATTCTTTTAATTTTTGGTTAATACAGGAAACCACCATAAAGCTATTAGAGGAGACAAAGTTGAATTTCCTACCCAAATTAAGCAACAGAATGAAATAGGGAACATAGGACAAGCCTACAAAATGCCTCTTTATTAATATAGTCTAGGAACAGTGTTCACATATACACACACGCAAAGCGGGCACAAGTGAGTCCAAAACTTTTACCACAACAGAAATACAGGAAACCACCATAAAGCTATTAGAGGAGACAAAGTTGAATTTCCTACCCAAATTAAGCAACAGAATGAAATAGGGAACATAGAGTGACAAGCCTACAAAATGCCTCTTTATTAATATAGTCTAGGAACAGTGTTCACATACACACACACGCAAAGCGGGCACAAGTGAGTCCAAAACTTTTACCACAACAGATTTTCAACTCTAGTTATTTCTAACACATGTAATACTGCAATTGGGCCTCAGACTAGGGCAACCACAGGGAAAGTCAGAGACAAAAGAGATAAATTTCTTTTTTGTTTACTTTTTAATTTTATCTTCCTTTTTATATTTTCTCAGACCTAAAATTCTAAACAATTTTCTTCAATGTAAGTTCTGTCCTTTAATTATATTTGACTGAAATGTCTTTTCATTGATAATGCATTCGTTTCATAGTATATAGTAACAAAATATGTGTATTCTGACAAATGCTGGTGCCATCTCAAAGGTGAATACAAGATCCACCTAAATAAAGCATCCAGCATAAAACAGACATCACACACATACATGTATTTATACATGTATATTACAGTTGTTAGTGATAAACATTTATATGTATTGATACCGTTTGTTAGTGTAAAGATTAACAAACTGATCCTCATTTAAATCAACAAGTTATGACTTGAAACACATGACATTTGTAAATAGTTAAAATAATTTTTTTATATTCTGATATGTAAGCTACATCAAAGACCTATTCTCATTTTCTTCCCATCATTTTAAAGAGACTAGAAAAAATGACTTTGATAAACTAAGATAATTGAAATTTTTTACCTTTAATGTTACTATGACAGCTTCTGGATATGCCAAGCCAACCATGTGATAGGACTTTCTATACATTCTGGAAAAGGAAAATAAGTGTATATATAAAAATCATTTACTCAAAGTTTTTAACTATTTCTTAAAAAAAAAAGAAATAATTACCTTTGACTTGTTGACCTTGTATCATTAGATACAGATTCTCTTTCTGGCAACAGTGATAATTATTGCTATCATCTATTACATGTTTACAATAGATGCAAAAAGTATTTTGTTTACTCAAAACCACATATAAAGTCAATATGGTTTTAATTTCTATGTAAAGAGATCTTTTCCTAAACTTCATCTTATTAAAAAAAGACTTATTTGCATGTGCAGCAACAATACTTTTTAGCATACCATCACATTCAAGACAGCAGAGCTGCCTTGCTTTGTGTCCTTTTGTGTTACAAAATTTTCAGTCTGGAAGTTGAATGTCACTGAAATAGTCCTTTATAGGTTTTCTTTCTTTTTTCACAAAATGAAAATTATAGAAGGGCATATGTAGCATCCTCAGAATTTACACAGCTTACTTTTTTTGTTTTAGTTAAGAATATCGGGAGAAACTATATTGAAAAAAATTGCTTAAGTTTGTTCAAACTGTCTTTTAATATTATTTAATAAAGATTATCCAGAAAGGATATTTTTATTTTTATAATAGCAACAATAAAAATATTTTTATTAATCAGTAATTTGTCAGTTCCATTTTCCAACAGAAAACCAAGATGACTTAAATAAATATAAGAAACTCTTCCACTGATTTGTGCAAAAATAGAATCAATATGATACCCTAATGTGTAGAAATAGCAATAGGTTTTTCACCAGGACTGAAAGAAACATGGTTCCTCCACAAAGTCCTGTGAAAAGCATGGAAAAATCACGTCCCTTAATTTTTACATTGTTAGCTCATAAGCAAGTTTCATTTCTAGTTTATACTATAGTAACTTCTCCCCACAAGATGCCTGAACAAAGCCATAATGTAATGACTATATCATTATATTGGGGGTCAATATAAGAAATATAAGAATATAAGAAAACATTCTGCATCTTTTATAAAACCAGTAAGGAAAATACTAACCCTTTTGACTCAATGTATCTTATGTTAAAAATCCATAAGACATTACTCAGTTCCTATGTAAATGCTATGTTTTTTTAAGATAATAAAAACCAAATAATTTTTCATGTTTTCCTTTTGAATCTTCACTTCTCAAATGCTCAGAATTAAAATACTGTGTTTACTTACATAGAGATTAGTCTTTCTTGATAAAGCCTAATTTTTCCATTTTATTACAGAGACCTTGTTACTTTATTTCCATGTTCCCACTTTAAAATTCACATTCAAAAAACTAAGATCATGGCATCTGGTTTCGCTACTTCATGGCAAATAGATGGGGAAACAATGGAAACAGTGACAGACTTTATTTTCTTGAGCTCCAAAATCACTGCAGATGGCAACTGCAGCCATGAAATTAAAAAAACACTTGCTCCTTGAAAGAAAAGCTATAAAAAACCTAGACAGCATATTAAAAAGCAAAGACATTTTGCCAACAAAGGTCCCTACAGACAAAGCTATGGTTTTTTCCAGTAGTTACATACAGATCTGAGAGTTGGATCATGAAGAAGGCATCAAAGAATTGATACTTTTGAACTGAGATGTTGGAGAAGACTCTTTAGAGTCCCTTGGACAGCAAGGAGATCCACCCACTCAATCCTAAAGGAAATCAGGCCCGAATATTCATTGGAAGCACTGAAAGTGAAGCTCCAGTATTTTGGCCACATGATGCAAAGAGCCAACTCCTTGGAAAAGACCCTGAGGCTGGGAAAGATTGAAGGCAGGAGGAGAAGGGGATGACAGAGGACAAGATGGTTGGTTGGCATCACTGACTCAATGGACATGAGTTTCAGCAAGCTCTGGGAGATGATGAAGAATAGGAAAGACTGGCATGCTATAGTCCATGGGGTCACAAAGAATTGGACACTACTTAGCTACTGAAAACAACAATTTAGTTTTTGTCTTAAATGACCTTAAATAATTTTTAGATGTGGCAGAGTTATAATAAAAAAATTATCCTTATCCTCTATATCAGTTGAAAGATTTCAGAGCAGCCTATCAGAAAATTACTAACATTACTTGCTCCAAGATAGGTATAATTATTTTAATCTTGCAGAACAAGGAAACAATTTAATCACAATATAAAAGACCCAGGCAAAGAGGAACCAAAGAGCTTTTTGATGAAAGTGAAAGAGGAGAGTAAAAAAGCTGGCTTAAAACTGAGCATTCAAAAAACTAAGATCATGGCATCCGGTCCCACCTCTTCATGGCAAACAGAGGGGGAAACAATGGAAATAGTGAGAGACTTTATTTTCTGGGGCTCCAAAATCAGTGTAGATGGTGACTGCAACAATGAAATTAAAAGACACTTGCTCCTTGGAAGAAAAGCTCTGCCAACATATGTCCATCTAGTCAAGGTTATGCTTTTTCCATTAGCCATGTATGTATGTGAGAGTTGGACCATAAAGAAAGCTGAGTGCCAAAGAATTGATGCTTTTTTTTTTTACCGTGGTGTTGGAGAAGGGTCTTAAGAGTCCCTTGGACTGCAAGGAGATCAAACCAGTCCATCCTAAAGGAAATCAGTCCTAAATATTCATTGGAAGGACTGATGCTGAAGCTGAAGCTCCAATATTTTAGCCATCTGATGTAAAGAATTGACTCACTGGAAAAGACCCTGATGCTGGGGAAGATTGAGGCAGGAGGAGAAAGGGACAACATAGGATGAGATGGTTGGATGGTATCATCGACTCGATGGACATTTGTTTGAGCAAGCTCTGGGAGTTGGTGATGGACAGGGAAGCCATGTACTGCATGTACTGCAGTCTATGGGGTGGCAAAGAGTCAGACACAACTGAGCTACTGAACTGAACTGAAAAGGTCCAGAAAATAATTATTTTCAGTAATGATATTTAGTTTTGTTTTTTTTGAAGAAACAAATGGTTTTTTCTATCTATTTTTTGAATCATTACTAAAAATTGGAGGTACAGGGGTAATGGAAGTTGGATGGGCAAGGAGATAGGTGGTCACGAATAAGAAACTTTAAAAATTAAGTAACTTTAAATCTGTGTAACTTCATAGCACAAAAGGCAGTATTATGTAGCAAAGAGAACACACAATTTGGATCTTGGATCACAGGTTAACCAATCACTAGCTGTGTGACCTCTGGAAAGCTGTCAGTAATCTGTAAAATTCATACACTTTTTATGAAGATAAATGATATAAATGCCTAGTGTAACATTATCATAAGTACTCAATATAAGAAAGCTGTTATTATTTTTAAAATGCTTGTTTATTTATTTTTGGCTGTTCTGAGTCTTTGTTGCTGTGCCCAGGCTTTCTCTAGTTGCAGTGACCAGGAACTACTCTTTAGCAGCTCCCGATCACTGCAACTAGAAAAGGTGCAGTGTGCCGGCTTCTCATTGTGGTGGCTTCTCTTGTTACGGGAAATTGACTCTAGGGTGCATGGGTTCAGTAATTCTGGCCCATGGCCTTAGTTGCCCCAAGGCATGTGGGATCTTTCCAGAGCAGGGATCATACCAGTGTCTTTTGCATTGGCAGAAGGATTCTCAAACACTGGAGTAGCAGGGAAGTCCCAGAAAGTCATTATTCTTAACATTAACATTACTGTTCTCATTATTCTGCAGCCAATACCATTGGCTCCAATTCTGACATTCTTTAAGGCTCTTTGGGTTCAATGAGAACTCTAATGTTTCTTAGACTTGGAGCAAGTTTGAGAAATGAATATCCCTGTATATTCTCATTAAATATAAAGAAAGAGAAGGAAGGGGATTACTCTTCTAAGGAGAAAGAGAAACCACTTCATTATCATTTTCTAACTCTATACTTGGGAATAGGGTATTAGGATGAAAACTTAGAAAATTAGCATGGAAAAGTAGGATAGACTCATTCTCGAGAATGAATGTGGGAGAAACCTTAATACAGTGGTCTCACATATGAGTAAATAGTCAATATATTACAAGTTGCTGAAAAAGATCAATGGATTTCCTGTTCTCCTGTAAGTGGTAAAAGTTCAACTGGAAATAGGGAAGATTATTTTTGGAAGGTTTTATATTACAGTTGCAAAATATAATTCAAAAGCTTAAAAAAAAACTATCATATGCCAGACATGGTGGACAAGAGACTATTCAGTGGAGAATAAGAAAACTATGTGTTGCTTTCACAGGGTTTATTTAGTGGTGAAGAAAGACAATAAATAAGAAATAATACCTGAGTAAAAACAGCACTAAATGCTATGAGGTAAATCACTCACTGGTTGGGATAGAGAAAGTGATGAAAAGTATACAGAGCAACCAGGAAAGGCCTTTGGAAAGATAGAAATGGCTAGTCAGAGTGAAGTTTGGGGAAAATCATTTCTGATAGAGGAAAAAGCAGAATTACTGGTCCCAAGGGAAGAAAGTTCAGTTCAGTCATTCAGTCATGTCTGACATTTTGTGACCCCATGGACTGCAGCAAACCAGGTTTCCCTGCCCATCACCAACTCCCGAAGCTTGCTCAAACTCATATCCATCAAGTCGGCCATGCCATCAAACCATCTCATCCTCTGTCATCCCCTTCTCCTCCTGCCTTCAACCTTTCCCAGCATCAGGGCCTTTTCCAATGAGTCAGTTCTTTGCATCAGGTGGCCATAAGTATTAGATATTCATGGATTTGAAATCACACTAGTATAGATATTCAGTAAAGGGTGATGGTAGCATTAGATGAGTCTAGAAGGTAAGGGGGCCTAGTCATGCAGGCCAGGAGACAGAAGTTGCCTGTAATACCAGGTGAAGCGGTACATCCAGTGAAATGGGAAAGGCAACCAGATAATTTTAAGCTAAAGAATAACAGGACTGAATTTATATTTTAAAAGTCACCGTGGAAAGTGACTTGCTTAGAGAAGGCAAGTGAGGAAGAGGGGAGCCTAGTTGCAGTTATTGTCACACTTAGGATGGCAGGTGACAAAGGCTTAGATTGGGGTTTCTGGAGAGGAGATGAGAAAGTGAGTAGGTTTGGGGTACACTGGTGTAAGCAAATTGCTTGGACTTGCTGAGGGGTTAATTCTTGGCAGGGGCTACTTGAGAGAAGACTCAAGAAGCCTTTCTAACTTTCAAGATTGAAGATGATTATTTTTGAAAATTCTAGATAAACATATCCTTTTGCTTACATATTTACTAATGGAAATTCAAAAGTAATAGAAATATTTCATTTCTATGTGTTTTAGTACTTTGATTTCTTTAAGACTACTTACTAATTTAGTTACCTTAGTACGTTTTGATATTTCTGTGTGGCAAATGAAAAAAAAGAAAGTTTCACATATCAATATATCTCACAGAATTTGTTTTTATTTTCTACTTAATGAGAATGGAAATTTAATTGGTTTATTTTTATAATTTTAATTTATAAATTTTATAAATGTTTGGATGACCGTCCTTTGCCAATATTTATTTTTCAAAGTATTAAAAAAATATGAATGAGATGTGTATAAGAGACAGGTGTTGGAGGTATCATCTCACCTAACTAATCATGCTCATTATGCTTATTGTGAAGGTTCTTCATCAAAGGCAATTAGATATGGTTAAAAAATACACAAAGTAATTTGAATAATAAAGGTATAATCCAAGGTCCTAGATGCTTTATTTCTTATGGCTATTATACATCTTTAAATCACATCAAATCCTTCTTGCAATGTTTGTCATTTAGATTTTTAGAAACTCAAGAGGGCTTCTCATTGTTCCTTTAGCAGAAGAAGATGAAAGTTTAGGAGGTTTATTAGAGGAAATGACTAGAGATGTCTGAAGATAAAAAATAATGCGGTCTTCTTTAAATTTAATTTTAAATACATTGATAAAAAATTTCTCTGTTCCTTAATTTTGCCTTGAAAACATTAAAATAAAATTTTTTATTTATAACTTAATGTATAATTGTTTTTAAGTCTAAGTAAGTATAAGTCTAAGTAACTTTTAAGAACTAGTTCTCAACATTGTCAGATATAAGATGTTTATTTCAAGTCTTTTTATAGTTTTAGTTCTGAAACATCTTATTTCCAGACAGAAAAATAAGCTATGTTATTAAGGGCTAAATAATATAAAATCCTGTCATATTAACATGTATTTTACATCAGAAACTCTAGTGATTTGACTTGCTGCTTCTAAGGGCCATCAAGTGACAGAAATGCTTCAGTGACAGAAAAGTTAAAAAGCTCTTCAGGGAGATTGGACATGAGAGAGCTTTACTCCAAGGTCATAAGAGAATGGCCTTTTCACTTAAGTGTGGAGAAAGGCCTGCTTGATTTTGTTATGTAGAATAGAACTTATTTTATCAGGTGCTACATTTTATTTGGGTAATGTTAGGTTTATAGCATATGAATGTATTATAATTATTTTTAAACAGTTATTCATAAAGATTCATTTGAGTATGGCCATTAAAAGTCTATATTTAAGTCTTTATATTAATTTAGAATAAATAAAAATAAATGCAGGACAAGATATTTTTTGTTATAGGGTAAATCCCCTCATAAAGTCCTAAATCTTCTTATTCCAGGTATACTTATGATTACAGTTTTCCCCAATAAGTAAACTATAGGACTCTCATAATATTGATTATTAAGTATATTTGCTGCCTTTTAAATTTTGTCTTAATATACCAACAAGTTCACTTACCTTTCCACAAAAATTCCTGCTTGAACAACATGCACAATACTCCGAAATCTTGGTTTTTCCTCAGATTTCTTTTTCATCATCCCCATTTTCCGTGTAAAGGTAGAAGCCAACCAGTCCCGGACTTCTGATGGGACAGAATCTGACTGAATGTCACTGAGCTCATCATCAGTATCCAGCAGTCTCCTACAAAAAATTTACAGTGATTAAACCCATTTATGATAAAACTCTCCAGAAAGCAGGCATAGAAGGAATATACCTCAACATAATAAAAGCCATGTATGACAAATCCACAGCAAACATTATCCTTAATGGTGAAAAATTGAAAGCACTTTCTCTAAAATCAGGAACAAGATGAGGGTGTCCCCTCTCATCACTACTGTTCAACATAGTTTTGGAAGACTTAGCCACAGCAATCAGAAGAAAAAGAAAAAAGAGGAATCCAGATTGGAAAAGAAGAAGTAAAACTCTCACTGTTTGCAAATGACATGATCCTCTACACAGAAAACCCTAAAGATACCACCAGAAAATTACTAGAGCTAATCAATGAATATAGTAAAGTTGCAGGATATAAAGTTAATACATGGAAATCCCTTGCATTCCTATACACTAACAATGAAAAACAGAAAGAGAAATTGAGGAAACAATCCCATTCACCATTGCAATGAAAATAATAAAACACTTATGAATAAATTTACCTAAAAAAAGACCTATATATGGAAAACTATAAAACACTGATGAAAGAAATCAAAGATGACACAAATAGATGGAGAAATATACCATGTTCATGGATTAGAAGACTCAATATTGTGAAAATGAGTATACTACTCAAAGCAATCTATAGATTCAATGCAATCCCCATCAAGCTACCAATGGTATTTTTCACAGAAGTAGAACAAATAATTTCAAAATTTGTATGGAAACACAAGAAACCTTGAATAACCAAAGCAATCTTGAGAAAGAAGAATGGAACTGGAGGAATCAACCTTCCTGACTTCAGACTATACTATAAAGCTACAGTCATCACAGACATATAGATCAATGAAACAAAATAGAAAGTACAGAGATAAATCTATGCACCTATAGACACCTTATCTTTGACAAAAGAAGCAAAAATATACAATGAAGAAAAGACAATCTCTGTAACAAGTGGTACTGGGAAAACTGGTCAACCATATGTAAAAGAATGAAACTAAAACATTTTCTAATACCATACACAAAAATAAACTCAAAACTGATTAAAGATCTAAATGTAACACCAGGAACTATAACACTCTTAGAGGAAAACATAGGCAGAACACTCTCTAACATAAATCACAGAAACATCCTCTATGACCCACCTCCCAAAGTAATGGAAATAAAAACAAAAATAAACAAATGGGGCCTAATTAAACTTAAAAGCTTTTGCACAGTGAAGGAAAATATTAGCAAGGTGAAAAGGCAGCCTTCAGAATGGAAGAAAATAATAGTAAATGAAACAACTGACAAATAATTAAATTCCAAAATATACAAGCAGCTCATACACTTCAATACCAGAAAAAAGAACAACCCAATCTAAAAGTGGGCCAAAGAACAAAACAGACCTTTCTCCAAGAAGACATACAGACGGCTAATAAACACATGAAAAGATGCTCAACATCACTCATTATTAGAGAAATGCAAATCAAAGCCACAATGAAACATCATCTCACTCAGGTCAGAATGACTGCCCTCAAAAAGTCTTCAAACAGCAAATGCTGGAAAGGGTGTGGAGGCAAGGGAACCCTCTTACACTGTTGGTGGGAATGCAAACAGTGCACAGCCACTATGCTGGACAGTGTGGAGATTCCATATGGAGGACAGTGTGGAGATTCCATAAAAAACTGGAACTAGAACTGCCATATGACCCAGCAATCCCACTGCTGAGCATACACACCGAGGAAACTAGAATTGGAAGAGACACGTGTACCCCAGTGTTCATTGCAGCACTGTTTACAATAGCCAGGACTTGGAAGCCACCTAGATGTCCATCGACAGATGAATAGGTAAAGAAGTAGTGGTACATATACACAATGGGATATTACTCAGCTATAAAAAGGAATGCATTTGAGTCAGTTCTAATGAGGTGGATGAAACTGGAGACTATCATACAAAGTGAAGTAAGTCAGAAAGAAAAACACAAATACAGTATATTAACACATATATATGGAATTTAGAAAGGCAGTAACGATGACCCTATACACAAGGCAACAAAAGAGAGACAGATGTAAAGAACAGAATTTTTGACTCTGTGGGAGACGACAAGGGTGGGATGATTTGACAGAATAGCATTGAAACATGTATATTACAGTATGTAAAATAGATAACCAGTGCCAGCTTAATGCATGAAACAGGGCACTCAAAGCCGATGCTCTGGGAAAACCCAGAGGGATGGGTTGGGGAGGGAGATGGGAGGGGGGTTTAGAATGGGGAGACACATGTGTACCTGTGGCTGATTCATGTCACTGTATGTCAAAAACCATCACAATATTGTAAAGTAATTATCCTCCAATTAAAATTAATTAACATAAAAAATGTATAGTGATTAAACTTTAGGAAAAAGTGAAGAAAAACTAATAACAAAGCAAGCAGAGAAATAGGATTTGAAGTATAGCAAGTCACTCTCTGATCATCTTTTAATATGAGCTATATCAAAAAATCACTAGGTTAATATTTGTAAAGCTCTGAGTTTCTCAAATTGGTCATCTTTTGAGTGCAAAAACTAATGGACTTGAACAGTTGAGAAGCTTCCCAAACATTTAAGTACAGTGACATCAGTCTGGAGATATTGATTATTAATATCATCAATATATTATTCTAATAATGAATAAAACTTAAAATAGGGAAGGGGCTTCCCTGGTGGCTCAGCGGCAAAGAATCTGCCTGCCGATGCAGAAGACATGGGTTTGACCCCTGATCCAGGAAGATCCCCTGGAGAAAGAAATGGAACCCATTCCAGTACTCTTGCCTGGGAAATCGCATGGACAGAAGAGCCTGGTAGGCTACAATCCATGCGGTCACAAAGAGTTTGACAGTACTTAGTGACTAAACAACAAGAGAGGGAAGAGCGTTCATAAGTAGACGTCTATTAAAGGATATATTGGATGGAAAGAAGAAGGGGAATTGAAGTTATAAAAATTGTCTTCTATTTAATAAGTGTGTGTATACTGAGCACAGAAAGCACACACTATTTGTATAGTCCTTGGCATTTACAGAAGTCATTCACATGTGTTATTTTATTTGATTTGTATCCCTAAATTTTAGGAAAATAATAACTTACTCTATAGATATTCATTCTGTTATCAATAGCACAGATGAGAAAGTGAAAAACAAGAAAGATGAAAACAAATAGAAAAGCTCATTTTAGGTGACCTAGACAGTGCCAAGTGGAAAAGTGAGAGCAAATGCTATCTGTCTTGAGGGTGCAGATCTGATGGGCTTAGAATTGCTGGCTGAGAAAACCAGCTGTGCGAGGGGGAAATGACCAGGAGCGGAAAGCACTGCCCTGCCACTCTCCAGTATAAGCCCCAGATAGACAGCGTTGACGGCACCGGCCACTAATAATAACTGCATTAAGGCAGCTCCAGTGATCCAGAACTTCCTAAGGGTCTGATCTGGCAAAAAAGTGTGAAAGGCTTAACACAAAATACGCAGAGACTTCAGAGAGCAATTGAACTTTGCCTCCAGGAAGAACACAGGCTAGCTCTGTCTGTTGTTTGACTGTTGTTTCCTTGTGGGTGCACCAATTTAATAACTCAGAGCTATTTTTGGCACACTTTAGCTTTGACCTTTGGGTTCCATTTGCTTTGGTAGATTTCTTTTTTTACAGAATGAGGCCTAAGGATTATGAGCCGATGGAGGGAAGGTAGTCAGAGCTGACAGCGTGTGCTAAAGCCTCCAGAACAAGCCACATATCATCTCTAGAGAGCAGGGATCAAGGAAAGGGCACAAAAGCAGAAAGTTCATCGAAAGCACCCGAAATTACCAAAAGGAGGCTCAAAAGATAGTATGACTTCCTCTATGTTCCGCTGGATTTTATAAATGTTTGGATGACCGTCCTTTGCCAATATTTATTTTTCAAAGTATTAAAAAAATATGAATGCATTTATGAAATACCTTATAAAAAAATATACACAACTTAAGTGCAGGAGGTACAAAATTGCATGTACAGACATGAAGATAAAAAAGACATAGAAGTTAATATTAATACTTACTCTAAATCATATTTAATTCTCATTTGGCTCTTACATTTGGATGATTTTGATTTATACCTAAGACATGGACATTGTAATTTAAAGCAAATTGTTTTTTTCCTCCTTTTGTTCATTTAAAATTAGATTCCTCAGTTAATCGCAGCAAGACATTCTACTACACAGTTTGAAAATTTCAGGGCTTATACCATTTCTATTATTATTGATGCCATTTCTATTATTCCTTATGCAATGATCAAATAAAGCCAAAGAACAGGACAGATGGAATGGGAATCATTGTGTGTAATCCTATGATGTCACCGCGCTCTGAGAATTCTACTGCTGTCTTGGTTTTCAACTACGCTGAGTAGAATGACAGACACACGGTAATGGTCCTAAAATCATAAAGTATCC
Organism: Cephalophus harveyi; assembly: GCA_006410635.1. Lineage (NCBI taxonomy): Eukaryota > Metazoa > Chordata > Mammalia > Artiodactyla > Bovidae > Cephalophus > Cephalophus harveyi. The sequence goes on along the minus strand of SJYT01027875.1, from coordinate 137,157 downwards.
ATGACAGTTCATCAAACATGATCAAATCAGCCTATGAGAGTTCATATACCGATGTGGTACCCAGGAGTCTAGCAATTCTTAGTCATCATGCATGATTGTCATTTATTGAGAGGGAAGAGCATATAACTTTGGGTGAAAAAGAGTGATATAGATTAATTAATGAATATAAAAATAAAGGAGCAGAGTGCATAAGGAGAAAAGCATGAAATATTCTAACGTATAAAAAAGCAAATCTCAAAAAAGCAACAAGCAACTCTGTGACAGTTAATTTTTTATGTTCACACACCTAGCTTATGATGCTCTGTTGTTTGGTCAAACACCAGGCTCGATCTTGTAGTGAAGGTATATTTTAAATGTGCTTTACATTGAAATCAGTAGACTTTGAGTAAAGCAGACTACCCTCCATAATGTGAGTGGACCTGATCGAATCAAAAGCCTTAAACAATAAGAAGGAATCTTGCTTCCAACTACTGTCAGCCTCAACATTTACATCTGTCAGAATTTGCAGCCAGTGTCTGCCTCCTTTAAAGCATAAGTCAGCCCCTGTGCGTGTGTGTTTTGTCGTGTTCTACTCTTTGTGACGCTATGGACCACAGCCATGCTCTTCTGTCCATGGAATTCTCCAGACAAGAATACTGGAGTGGGTTGCCATTTCCTCCTCCAGGGGATCCTCCCAACCCAAGGATCAAACCCACATCTCATGAGTCTCCAGAATTGAAAGGCAGACTCTTTACCACTGAGCCATCTGAGAAAGCCAAGTCAGACCATGCCAATGCTTAATTCATACAGCCCTATGAAGCGCACCACAAGCTACATCTCTACCTATATCTCTTAACAACTTCTACCTTATTCATTTTGCTTCGGCGGTGCTGGTCTTCTTGATATAATCCTATCTGCCAAGCTTGTGTCTGCTCAGAATCTTTGCACTTGCTGTTTCCCCTGCTTAGAATCTCTTTCTCAAGATGTGTGGATCGTTTCCTCACTGCATTCGGGTAGAAAGTGCTTCCTTGACCACTCCCCTACTCAAAGAGTAAACACCTTGATTCTCTTTATCCTGTTATAGACTTCTTAGCACTTACCACTGCTAATGTCATGCCATATGTTTATTAGTTTTATTCAAAATGCTTTATCCAGTAGACTATAAAGACAGATCAGAGAGTTGGTCTGTTCTTATGCACTGTTGTATCACTGGCATCTACAGCAGTGTACGGCACAGATTGGGGGAATCAACCTCCAGAAATATCTACACAAAACTATTACAAGTGATTACCTTTGGGGAGTGGAGTGAGGATGGAGATAGTATAAGAAGTTTTAGTCTTTTGAAGAGGCGCGATATTCTTTGATTGATAAGCACAAAAGCATCCTGAGGGTAGTTCACTATTATCCGTCATCTCTTTATCACCATTATGTTAACTTGCTCTTGAATGATCTCTACAATTTTTGAAGCAAATTATGGGGAAATATTTATTTGACTTGGAAAAATATTAGACATTTTTCTGGATTAAAGACAAGTGTAAGACTGGATACTATAAAAACTCATAGGGAAAACTCAGGCAGAACACTTTTTGACATAAATCACAGCCATATCTTTTGGGATCCATCTCCCAGAGTAGTGGAAACAAGAACAAAAATAAACTAATGGGACCTACTTAAACGTAAAAGCTTTTGCACAGCAAAGGGAACCATAAATGAAATGAAGAGACAACCTACAGTATGGAAAAAGGTATTTGCAAATGATGTAACTGACAAGGGAATAATCTCCAATATATGCAAACAGCACTTTCAGCTCAATAACCTGAAGACAACCCAATCAAAAAAAGGGTAGAAGATCTAAAAAGGCATTTCTACAAAGAAGACATACAGATGTCCAAAAACACATGAAAAGATGCTCCACATTGCTAATTATTAGAAAAATGCAAATCAAAATTACAACGTGGTATTACTTCACTCGGGTCAGAATGACCGTAATTACAAAGACTAAAAATAAATGCTGAAGAAAATGTGGAGAAAAGGGAATCCTCCTACACTGTTGGTGGGAATGTAAAGTGGTGTAGCCACTTAGGATAACAGTATGGAAGTTCCTTCAAAAACTAAAAATAGAACTATAATCTGATCCTTCAATCCCACTCTTGAAAGCGTATCTGGATAAACCCATAATTTGAAAAGATACTGATACATGCACCCCTGTGCTCACTGTAGCACTAATGACTGCCCCAGACCTGGAAGCAATGTAAATGTCCATCAGCAGAAGGAAGGATAAAGAAGATGTGGAATATGTATACAATGGAATACTACTCAACACAAGAAGAATGAATAATGCCATTTGCAGCAACAAGGATGGACGTAGAGATTATCATAGTAAGCCAGAAAGAGAAAGACAAATATCATATGATATCACTTATATGTGGAATCTTTAAAAATGTTACAAATGAATTTATATACAAAACAGAAATAGATCTGCAGACATAGGAAAAAAAAAAACTATCATTACCAAAGGGGAAAAAAATTGGGGGAGATAAAGTAGGAGTCTGGAATTAACAGATACACATTCAAGCTCATGCTCAGCTGCTCAGTTGTGTCAACCCTTTGCAACCCTCTGGAGTCTGCCAGGCTCCTCTGTTCATGGGATTTCCCAGGCAAGAATACTGAAGTGTGTTATCATGCCCTTCTCCAGAGGATCTTCTCGACCCAGGGATCAAACCACATCTCCTGCATTGGCAGACAGTTCTTTACTGTGCCACCTGGGAAGCCCAGAGCATGGTAAGAATTCCTAATAAAAGCACAAATAAGTTGTGAAAGAAAGTGAAAGTGAAGTCGCTCAGTCATGTCCGACTCTTCGCAACCCCATGGACTGTAGCCCACCAGGCTCCTCCGTCCAAGGGATTTTCCAGGTGAGTACTGGAGTGGGTGAAGATAATTAATTAAGTTTGGATAGAAGAAAGTTTAAAGGCAGGGGGATGAAACTTAAACGAATTTTAAAAATAAACAGATACACCTAATGGAGCATATTTCTCCTCTCCTCCCTTATTCATTTTTCCTTTCCCTGGCACCTGCCCTGAACACTCTTTCTTCTGAACACAACAGCGAGACATTCAGATTTCATTTGAACATGCTAGATAGGGCACAAATGGAAACTCCAGTATAATATTAAATAGTAATCCTGTAATCCTGGGCTGCTAGAGAGTTATCAGAAATAATTTTTCTATACATTTATCTAGGATGTGAAGATATCCAAATAAGAATATCACATGTCAAAATTTTAGAGTAGTTTGCCCTCATTTAATTTTTGACATACATTTGTTCAAGTAGCTTGTTAAAATGAGATCTCAAATACTATAATGAGTCTTGCTTCCAAAGCATTCAACCACTTGACTGCTCTTTATCCTAGGGGTGGATGGCAGGGTGAGTATAAATGTTTATTCCATGAGTGCTCTTAAAAAATGAAAACTTTGTGTTTAAGAAACTTGCAACACGAAAACAAAAATCGTTGGTACATTTCCCTTGGGAATTCTTAAAATGCACTATACAGAAAAGAAGGACCAGGAGTATACGTCCAAAATGTTAGCACTGTTGACCTCTGAAAAATGCTTCAGCTGGTGTTTGATGCAACTTTTTTTAGTTCCACTGAGGTCAATAAAGCACAAAGTGAGGGGTCCCTAAACATAAGCTGGGGGGCCAGTGAGCTGTGAAAACTGACCCTGCCTCCAATCAGCAATCTACTGATCCTTGGAAGCTATTTATACTCCAAATTTTCTCTTGAAATCTGATGACACAATTCCCCGAGGGCTTATATTTTGAACTAGAGTTTGTAGGAAAAGGGAATAAAGAAAGAGGCAGCCACGGAAGGAGAGGTCATGGGATTCTGACTCTTACAATTATATCAGTGAAAACATTTCTGTCCACAGTAGACTCTTGGAAAATAGTTACACTTACGTACCCAAACAGTTATTTCCAGGCATTCAGTGCCCACGTTTATACTTATTAAGTATCAAAACTCAAGTGCCAAATGCAATTAGGGGAAACTGACTTAAATTTGAAATCTTCTTTTTCCTGCTTTATTATTCTTACAAAGGACACACTTAACAAAAAACTAACTCATTCACCTCTTCCTCTAATATTTGCTGGGCCCATAGTAGGAGCACATATCTCTGAATATTTCACCACTAAATATTTAAAGCTATATATCAAGAGAACAAACAGTTACATTTATTCTATTCTTTTGCCCTTCAATAAGTTTCATAAAAGTCTGACAAGTTGGGTTGGAAACAAGAATTCTCAACTCCTTGTGTGCCAGGGCTGCACCCGCCTGCTTGCAGCTCAGGCCCTTGCTGTATGAACAAGTGGATACTGTGGTCCCAGTACAATCTCCATCAATCCACCCAAGCGTGAAAGCAGCTGCTTCTTGCCCATTCTTTAAGGGTGGAGAGGTGTACACACCAGCAGTATCCTGGGCCCCCTCAGGAGAAAAGACCTAAGGAGGAAGCCCATTAAGACTTAGGAGACAGGCTAATAGACATCTGGGTGGAGAACTCTGGGGTCTCAGGGTCAGAATGTGGGAGAGGGGCACACTGCACAGGGCAGGGAATTCCAAGATGTGAGTATCCAGCAGGGGAAAAGTCATGAGCTCCGTTTCTTCTTGGCCTTGGAGACCTAAAAACCCATGGGAAAGAGCAGACCAAAAGATGGTCACCATTGAGCATCCTAATGTGGGGGACAGTGTCCAGAGAAGCAGTTCCACTGGCACTGGGCTAAGGGTGGTACTGGCCTCATATTTGGCGAACACTTTCCAAGTGAGCCCTTCCGGGATAACTGGGAATTAGAAGTTGATCTTTCTACAGTATGGTTATTCTTTGGAGGTAAGTGATTTCCTCATAAGCAAGTCTATCAGCATTATTTCTTTAATTAACACATGCCTATGCTCTGAAGTGCCTGCACCCTCTCTACACACCCCTTGTCCACCAAAAAACCCCAAGGGTAATTGTCAAGCTTCCCTCAGACTTCAGAACCATCTGAGGATGGATTTGATGATAATTTCAGCTAAATTTATTGCTTACTTATTATGAACCAGGCAAGGAGCCACGCTTGACTTCATTTAAGTCTCAAAACACCACAAGGAAGATATTACTATCAGTACCTGCACTTTACTGATGAATAAACTGAGGTACAGACACCTTAAGTGATTTGCTGAAATCATACACCTAGAGGCATCCCTGCCATTTTTTGAGCGCAAGTCTCTCTGATTTCAGGATCTGAGCTTTCAACTGATGAGCTGTTCTTTACCCCAAATGTGTATTTTGTTTACTGTGTCCAGACTCCCTTTAATTCAGACAAAAATATCAGCAATCATTATTCTCTATCCCATCTCTATGCTGAAATTCCAGTTTAAAAATAATTGATCTTAAAAAAAAAAATCTTAAAGGAGTTTGGTTCACCAGAATTATGATTAGAGGAAGCTTAAATTTGTTTTCCATGACTGGTGTGTTGAATAATTTTCTTAGAGAGAAATATATCTGGATGGTATAATTTCGGGGTACTTTTAAGCATAATAAGTTGAATGTCAGGATGGAAAGAGGTAATACATTTGAAAAGCCTTGTTGACTTGTTAGGAAACTGTTTCCTGAGTACTAAATACATTTGAATTCATTTTTCCAGGCCACCACCCATATACCTTTATTTGTTATTTGCCTTGTTTCAAAAGACTTAAAATGGCAGGCTCGCAAATTTATTTCAACAGCTTTTTTTATTTGTTTGGTTTTGGTTTTTTGGCAATTTTGCTTTTCTGTCTACCTGACTAGGTCTCTGTCCAAGCTAAGGCCCAGGGCTCTGCACCTCCTCTGTACCCACCAAAGGAAGCAGCGTTCCAGGAATGGGAGGGTCATCGCCTGGGACAGGAAAGAAGACCCAGGAAACGTTGAGGGAGGCTCTGAGAAGGGGTTAGGATCTCAGAGAGTTAGGATCAAGATTGTATTTAGGGAATCAGTTGGGAGATGGAAATGGAAGGAACGGGTAAAGCAGAAAACTGCCCTAGGCTTCACTGATGACTCTTGGCTTCCTACCAGGAAGTCCTTTTGGCTCAAAATATCTTCAAAAATATTCCTCTAGGCTCAAAGCCTGACATTCCACTCATTACCTATTTTTTTGATTAGTAAGCATCCTCTGCAGTTAAGAGAAACTGCCTCAGGAGTTGGAATCCTGGCTTCATCACCTATTAGCTGTGTGGTCTTAGAAACCAACAGTCCGTCTTTTGAATCACAGTTTCTTTGTCAATAAAGAGAGATAATAATAGTGATAAGTAGTGAACTGAGAGTCACTCAGTCATGTGTGACTTTGTATGACCCCATGATTATAGCCTGCCATACACCTCTGTCCATGGAATTCTCCAGGCAAGAATACGGAGTGGGTAGTCATTTCCTTCTCCAGGGGATCTTCCCAACCCCAGGGATCGAATTCAAGTCTCCCTCATTGCAGGCAGATTCTTTACCATCTGATAATAGAGCTGATAATAATAGCAGGTCTAGTGGTGGGGTTGGAGGTTGAAATAGGTAAACACACAGAAAGCACTTAGGATAGTGTCTGACACAAAGCAAGCCCTCAGTAACCTCCCAGCCATTTACATACCTGCATGAATTAGTCTAAGCAGATCAATTTATGATGTGCAGTAAAAGGAAGGTATCTTGTGATGGAAGTGTTTCAGACACTAAAGCAAGAAGTTGGTCAAAGTGGTCTTGCAGGAACCAAAGAAAAACTTATGCATTTTATGGGTTGTAAGGAGGCAGTGGGAGGGATCTCCAAAAATATTTTTTACCTACTTTAAAATTTTAATGAGTAGAATAGGCAAATTAATAGAGACAGAAAGCAGAATAGAGGTTACCAGGGGCTGAGGGGAGAGGGGGACCGGGAGTTGTTGTTTAATGGTACAGAATTTCTGTTTGGGATCATGAAAAGGTTTTGGAAATGGATAGTGGTAATGGTTGCACAACATTGCAAATGTACTTAATTACGCTGAATTGTACACTGAAAATGGTATATTTTATTTTACATTTTATGACAATTCTACAATATCTACCTAGTATTGATCTTCCTGTCCCACTTTTCAGAGAATGATATGCTGCCTCTTCTAATCAAGGTAATGAGACAGAGAGGAGGGTATTCCAAGGTCGATTTAAGTAAGTGTCGTTCCATGGCTCACCAAGTTGCAGGCTGAAGAAAAAAGTTGAGGTTATGGCACAGAGATGAAGCTTAAGGCCACAGTTTGCCAGATCTAGGAGAGGTGATTACTCTATAGACCAAAGAACAGGCCTCCTCTATGCCCAAGAGCTGTTGCTCAAGGCACTACTCGTCTCCATTTCAGCACCCCTTGCCTACTGCTCCTAGGGCATGGTGAAATTTCCTGGTTGGGGGAGGCATTTTAGCCCCCAAGCTTCATATACAACTTGGGGCAATATTTGGGCCACACTCCTTTGATAAGGCTTCAAAATTCTAGCCATGAGATTTCTAACATTCTCTGTGTCTGCGTGCCTATTCAGTTGTGTCCAACTCTTTGTGATCATATGGACTTTAGCTTCCAGGTTCCTCTGTCTGTGGAATTTTCCAGGTAAGAATACTGAAGTGGGTTGCCATTTCCTCCTCCAGGGGATGTTCCTGACCGAGAGATCAAACCCATGTCTTCTCAGTCTACTGCATTGGCAGGTGGATGTTTTACCTCCGAAGCCACGTGGGAAGCCCAACATTCTCTGTATATCTTTCCTATTGTAGCCTAACTTGACATTCTCTGTAAGTGTGGTCTCTGGACTGGCAGAACTGGCAGCAACTGGGAACTTGTTAAACCTGGAACTTCAAGGGCTCTACTCCAGACTTGTTGACTTAACAAGCCCTCCAGGTGATTCTGATGAATACTTTGGTATTCTGGTGAATACCATTCTGATGAATGGTGTGCCAATTAATGGAAGATTGTGGCCAAGAAAGCGAGATTTAATCTTTTTCTGCAACGTGGACTTAGCAGTTCTTCTTATTTCATATGCCTATCATTTCACTATGAGAGAAGTGAGTGAAAAATATAGGAAGGAACGAGCAGAAGAATCTCAGTAAAAGTATCTTAATTAATAAATCTTTCAACTCATTTTTTGAACAAGAATAATCTGTATATTACTTAACTGAAAAATAGAAGAGTCATTTTCTCAATTTTTAGGATCTACTCTCTTAGCAACTCTTAAAATGCACTGCAGTATTATTAACTATAGTCACCAAGCTGTACAGAGGTGCCAAATTCTTGGAGAGCAGAGAATGGATACTAAGAAGAGCTGGGATATATTTGAAGGACAGGGGTGTGAAGGAAGACGAGGAATATATTTCTTTCTAAACCTATGAAGCTGAAAGACTAAGGGCAATGACAAGAAGGAGTTAACAATAGCCAAACAGAATAGCAAAATAATTATCAATGTATATAGTGTCCTTCATAAATAGTTGTTGAGTATGTGAATAAATGTATAAAAACATAGGCAGAGAGTCTTTGGTCTTAGAGGCTATAGAATATTGAGATACTTACAGTAGTTAGGTGAGCAATAAAATCATTTTCAGTCAGGTCTTACTCCATGTGTGAAAAGATAATCTCAAGATTAAAATTTTTTCTGTTACCTTGGCCATATATTTAGCCATGTCTTCATTCACTGACTTTTTATATATGACACAGAATAACCTGGGGAGGAAAAACTCCTGTTCCTGGATTTAAGTTTCAAAATCTAGGTCCCAGAGAAGGAGGAAAGGCCCAAAGATGCTGGAAGAATATGTGATGACCCAGAGCAGAGTTTCCATTCCTATTATCATCCAAAGATGTCCTACATTAATCAGGAAGACAGAAGATATCTTGAGAAAGGACACTTGAGTCCAACCTGAAGTTCTCCAAACCAAGCCAAGCACTGAATGGGGAAATAGGACGTCCCAGTACATTTCTAGGATCCTGGAGCAGAAGGATGCTAGACGCCCTGCCCACCTCCTAATTGCTCCTTTTTACTTTAATAAGAAAAAACAAGTCTCTGACATTCAGTATCTGGTACTTGCCCAAGAACCACCTGTGCTATTTAACTGTATCATGGGGTCAATATATTTCATCATTTGCCTTGGAAACTCAATCAACCTCTTGCCTTGTTTCATGGGAAAATATGTTCTAAATAGTTATCTTAAATATCTTAGATAACACATTTATGTTAGGATTTATTATTAGGATAAGGTGACAAGGTTTGAAGATTAAGATCATGGGGTTTGGAGCAAGGGAGATCTTTAGGCTATAAGGATGCTCTCACTAGCAAGTGTCATCCAACCTAACCCAAAGTGAATTAAATAATTGGGGGATTTATTGTTTTTCTTAATAGGAAAGTTGAAGATAGGGAGACTCCAGTAAGGATTTTTTAAGTAATCAGTAGTCAACAGTATCACCAAGGACTCAGGTTTCCTCCATCTTTCTGTGCTGCCAACTTTAGTGTTAGGTTTAGCTCTAAGCTTGTAGCCAGATGGCTGTATCATTTTCAAGAATCATACCCAGAAGCAAAGGACTCCTTTTCCATGGGAGGAAATCTTTTGATGAACCCCTATTTGTCTCATTGGCCAAAATTATATCACATGTCCATGTCCAAACTTGCTAGTTAGAGTTGAGGACTAATTTCTGATTTGGATCAATTAGAATATACCCATCCTAAGCCTGGGGTTAAGACTGGTCTCCTGTGAATCACTGGCTTTCCAGAGAAGAGTGAATAATTGAAAAAAGAAAAAAGGTTCTATTATCAAGGAAGAAAAGAATAGATGATGTTCGTAATTTCCATCTCAGTTTGAACTTATCTCTGACACATAATACTTGTATGATTCTAAGCAATTTAATTACATTTTATGTCTCATGTTTTTAACTTTATAGTGAAAATAATATATGTATTACAGAATTTTTGAGACATGGAGTCATATATGCAAACTGCATAATGTATTGCCTTGGATATAATTATCTGTCAAATAATCTTGTTATTAATATCATCATTAGAAAAGAATAATATTAAAAAGTTTATCTTTTTCAAATTCAGAAAATATTCATTTGTATTTTATTGACCCAAAATATCACAACAGTAAGCTCATACCTAATACGTGGAGCTTTTTATGTCAGCCATCTCTCAAAAGATCTGGTCAGATTTTTTTTCCCCCTTTCACTAGTCAGGCTGTTTTTGAAAGTTTGCAGAAAGTAACACATCACAGATGGCAAAAAACATGAAAATCAACCAAAAGTTATTGCAACTTTTTCTAAGCCTGTTTTTCACACTCCATCTACAGGGTGAGAACAGCCTACAAACACAGCACTCCAAACAGCCACCCCTCCCCACAACTCACACCATAAAAATGGAATTCATAAAAATCATAATTTGCTTTTTAATGGTTCACTGAACTCCAGCAATGCCTTAGCACATACCCTTCAAACTGATTTCCTTAGGGACACCTCCAAAAGGAAACAACTCTAAAAAACACAAGAGTTCAAATCTATAAATGCTCCCCCACTAGGCATATGATAAACAACAGGCTCTGTCACCCTCCTGGTGACTGCAGGCATAAGCAGGTCTTTTCAGGAGACTTTGGGACCACTGATAAAACCATAGAATTTGAGAACAGAAAGGGACTGGTGATGTCATCTCTGTGTAAGAAAACCACTGACTAGAGATAAAAAAAATCTCTTGCCCAAAGGTTTGTCACAGGAGCAAACCTAGGACAAGAGTTGCTCAATATCCCAAACAGACTCTGATCCAGGTCCACGTGCATGTAGTAATAACAACATTTTAGTTTCACTCTAGAGAGAGCATTGTTGTTGTTGTTGCTCCTATTGTGGCTATTGTTGTTCAGCAAAGCACTCTCTTCCATTCTCAATTCTAGGCATGTGATTGAAATAAAATTCACCCTTTAACTGCCTCGTAAGATGCTTTATCAGTGAAATTGTATAGTCAGTTCCTCTGGACACAACTGTGTGAGGGATAAATGAATGACCTAACTAGAGCCAATGAAACAGAAAATTTGTGTCTGCTGGAAAAGAAAGACTCTTTTATTTCTGCTGGATTTGAAGGTGTGAGGATGTACAGCTTGGAAATATCACCTCTGTCTTGTTTTGCTACCCTCAAAGCATCAGAGACAGGTCATTCCAGAGTAATCAAAACAGAAAGATTTATCTCTTGATATCATTTTGTCCTGATTAATCAATGCTTATAGTCAGCACTAGTCATCAGTGTTTTGGCAAGGAGAGTTTAAGGTAATTTTGTTGGCTTTTCTTTTATCTGTATTTGAAATGTTAATGAAAGGTGTTCATTAGTCCAGCTCTTTTCTTTTCTCCATCTTCCCTACTCTGGCTACAAATGCCTGAGGATGACACAAGAGTCAGTGCCATCCTGACATGTAGGTTGTAGTGATTAATCACTCAGGGTTTGCTCTCTGCATCATATTGATCTCTGAGTTTTAGAGTCCATGGTCTATAACTTTTGTCAAAATTACTACCACACTATTACTCTTGCCGAGCAACTGAGTTTAAAACCAATGCTTACTAACCTTTTTTGATTTTATTGTTCTATGCATGTTTTGCTTATTTGAAGACACTTGGGTATGTGCTATAGTTAGCTCCATCTTCACCTTCATTTTCCACCTATGCTTGGCTATTCGTCTCCTTTCCAAGACAACTTAAGACTAACTTCTTTTTCACTAAAGTATAGTTGATTTACAATGTTGTGTTAATTACTACTACACAGTGACTCAATGGACATGAGTTTGAGCAAGCTCCGGGAGATGGTGAAGGACAGGGAAGACTAGTGTGCTGCAGTCCATGGGGTCGCAAAGAGTCAGGCACAACTGAGCAACTGGACAACAGCAACAAACACAGCAGTGACTCAGTACATCTTTCTGGAGGCTTCCTTGGTGGTTCAGCAGTAAAGAATCCGTCTGCCAATGCAGGAGATGTGGGTTTGATCCTTGGGTCAGGAAAATCCCCTAATGAAGGGCGAGGCAAACCACTCCAGAATTCTTGCTTGGGAAATGCTATGGACAGAGGAGACTGGTGGGCAAGAGTCCATGGGGTCACAAAAGAGTTGGACATGACGTAGCGACTAAACAACAACAACAGCATACTTTTAAAATATTCTTTTTCATCACAGTTTATCATAGGATAATGAATATAGTTCTCCATGCTATGCAGTAGGACCTTGTTTCATGCATTTTATATAGAAACACTTGTATTTGCTAACAGAAGAGTGCCTATATCTTTCTGAATTACAGTTTTATCTGGATATATGCCCAGGGTGGGGTTAATGGATCATACAGTTTTTCTATTTTTGGTTTTCTGAGGAATCTCCATACTGTTTTTCACTGTGGCTACAACAACTTACAAAGAATAACTTTTTGACCTAATCTTTTCATAGTTACTATTTCTCTTTAATCTGAATCTCTTTTTTATCTTAAGGTTCATAGAAGGCTTCTGTTCTAAAAAAAGCATGAAAAAAAATTCATTCCTATTAAATAGACTGTTATATCGCTGCCTTTTCCTACGGGCTAGGAAATTCTTGAAAAATAATCTACGCTTTTTTCTTCTAGAAACATTCCACTTCAATTCCTCGTTTTACCATAATCTGACTGGTGGCTTTTTCTCTTTGTGAAACTCCATTTCAGAGGCATCAGGATTCTCCTAACTGCATTCAGTGGTTCTTCTGTGGCATTTTGATTTACCCTTTCAACCCTGGCTTTGCTACCCCAGATTCTCCAGATATGCTTTCTTCTATGTCTGTACTTCCTGAGTGTCTTCTGAAGTTGCTCCATTCCTAACTTTAAATGGTGTGTTCCCACATAACATATTGAATTAGCATAGGAATTCTGATTATAGAAAAAAAAAAAAAAAACCCTGAGACTTCTGGATTATAATCCCTAAATTCACATCTTTAACTGGCACCATATTTCTGAGCTCTAGAGTCCAAATATCTAGCACATTCCAGGACCACCCCCCTCTTTTTAAATGTTAATTCCTTTTGTTGGAAGCCATGTCTTTGAGAACAGGCATAAGGAGTTTTGCTGGGTAACTAAATGTATTAATATTAAGTAATTCCAATCATACCTGTTTTGGGATCTTAACTCTACAATTTCTATCCCATTTTATATCCATGTTCTTGTTATGATTTACTGCTGCTAATTAGTGTTTCCTATTGTAATCTTTCAGCGTGCTTGGGTTTTTCAATCACTCCAAACATCCCTGTTTCTTGTTCACAGTATTAGTCCTCATTCCTCTATTTATCTTCCCAGTTCTTGACTCGTTTCTAATGACCAGCTGTCTGCACAGTTGTACTCTGGATTCTGATGAGCAATGTGTCTGGTATCCACTTCACATACTCAGTAGATATTTGTGTTATGAGTGAACATTCCTTAGTAAATTCTAGTACATGAAGATTTCAAGGGACTTAGACTTCAAGGTGCCCTGGATTTCAGTCAATTTCTAGCAGACTAACTTCTTCAATTACTGATTGATATCTATGCAGTCTCAACATAATCTCTTAAAATTAAGGACATTTAGATGTAGTAAGACATAGGAGCCAACTAAAGAGTTTTTTTAAAAATCAAGATGGGTATCCTATTAAGGTTTGTTTCCCATCAGTTTGCATTCCATTCTCTTTTCCACTTAAGCCCACCTGACTTCATTTCTCGGGATCAAAAATTGCTGTCAATAAATTATTTGATTTTTTAAAATAAATTACATATCTTATTGTGTTATGTACCCAGAAGTCTCTGCATTTATTAGTACAACAAAAAGTTGTTACTATTTAACTTTTAGTAGTGTAAGTCACTCAGGGGTGTCAGACTCTTTGTGACCCCATGGACTGTAGCCTGCCAGGTTCCTCTGATCATGGGATTCTTTAGGTAAGAATACAGGAGTGGATTGCCATTCCCTTCTCCAGAGGATCTTCCCAACCCAGGGATCGAACTTGGATCTCCTGCCTTACAGGCAGATTCTTTACTATGTGAGTGACAGGGAAGTCCCAATTTAACTTTTATAAAACCCTCTTCCAACAACACAAGAGAAGACTCTACACGTGGACATCACCAGATGGTCAACACCGAAATCAGATTGCTTATATTCTTTGCACCCAAAGATGGAGAAGCTCTATACAGTCAACAAAAACAAGACTAGGAGCTGACTGTGGCTCAGATCATGAACTCCTTATTACCAAATTCAGACTGAAATTGAAGAAAGCAGGGAAAACTGCTAGACCATTCAGGTATGACCTAAATCAAATCCCTTATGATTATACAGTGGAAGTGAGAAATAGATTTAAGGGCCTAGATCTGATAGATAGAGTGCCTGAAGAACTATGGAATGAGGTTCGTGACACTGTAGAGGAGACAGGGATCAAGACCATCCCCATGGAAAAGAAATGCAAAAGAGCAAAATGGCTGTCTGGGGAGGCCTTACAAATAGCTGTGAAAAGAAGAGAAGCGAAAAGCAAAGGAGAAAAGGAAAAATATAAGCATCTGAATGCAGAGTTCCAAAGAATAGCAAGAAGAGATAAGAAAGCCTTATTCAGCGATCAATGCAAAGAAACAGAGGGAA